>JBAJNP010011734.1:0-14346 GCA_036877545.1 Yasuhikotakia modesta | reverse complement strand
AATTTATCAACAATTGGAGTTATGAACATTACTGTTTAAAACAATCTTACATATTAAACTTAAAGCAATACATAAATGTTACATGTATTATAAAACAGTTTTATAAAAAAAACTGGACATGTCTTACCTCTTCCCACACATCCAAAATTGAAGAAGTCTAACAGGTGTCACAATTCCACAATCTAGTTTTCATCAGTCAAAATGATTATAAAGGAGGAGAAAAAGATTATAAGAGAATGACAGGACGCACACACACAGAATATGATGCTCTTTCATGACACAAATAATACTTCTATCCAAAGTAACTTTGCATTTAACATTTTTTCATAAAAACTAACATGCAATTTCTCTTACTGTCAAATTGCAACAATTTACCAATACTGCAAAAAGCATTAACTAAATAAATGTAGACATCTCAGGAAAATATTTCCTCATTTAAGGATGTTATTACACATATGGGACACATTTAACAGTTTCTCACCCTATTTAAGACAACGTGTTTGGCAGATCAGGGTGAAAACAGTGTCAGTAAGAATAGTTCTCATTAGGTTTTGTGTGTGAAATGTTCTGTATGAAGAATGTGTGACATAACTGTATCTGCATTTGTGCGTGTGCTTCCCCTCAGGAAGTGCCCTGGGAGCCGCTGTCATGCAGATGCTTAAACTGTTGAAGCACAGTGATGGAAACACTGTTGGCAGTGAAAGAGAGAGCAGTGTGTGAGTGTTTTCAGGGGCCGGTATCCTGATGTGTGTGTTTAAACTCTATGACTTTAATGGGGTATACCTGGAACATTGGTATTATGCATAAAAACAGAATTTGGAAATGAACTCTGTATTATATCACGAGCATGATTTTGAGTTTTTTATAATAACTTTGTATCTTCGGTACTTTTTGCACAAATCTGAAGCATGGGTCACAAAAACATTGGACTGATGAGGTGGAACAGCAGTGAAATGTAAATGTAAAACGATCTCATCTACAGGGTTCCCTAGTTTTTAATAAATGAACAGGGTTAAATGTTAATTCTCTTCTTTTATCCCACATGAACAAACTGTTGCCGTCAAAAAAATAATCTATGCTTTATTACATTTACATTTAGTCATTTAGCAGACAAATGTGCACATTCAAATTTGAAAGCTGTGTCAATTTATAATTATTCTGTATTGGTGACTAATCAAAAAGAAAGAAACAAATACATTTATATGAACTATTCCATCAGATCTTTGGGTTAATGAGGTAGTGAAAACTTGGTGTATATTAATTACACAAAAATGAGGAAATAAACAACCAAACTTTTGCTTAAACAGGAATTTCACGATTAGAGACCAACAAAATGTTTACAGAACAGTTTTTCCTCCCGCGCACGACAGGGAAACTTGTGCTGACGTCACCGTCTGTCTGCGCTCTACGTTTAGCGCGTGACGTCGAAAGTGGGATCGGATCGGCTCGTTTGCTTTCGTTTCTGCGCGCGCCGTTTATTCTCTTCACGTCGAACCAAAACAAACGCGCTTCGGTCGGCATTGTCCCGAGACTTCAGAGGTGCTTTCTTCGGTTGTCTGTAAATTACAGAAAGGTTGGAGTAAGATGAGCGTGGAGGCGTACGGGCCGAGCTCGCAGACGCTCACCTTCCTGGACACGGAGGAAGCGGAGCTGCTCGGGGCCGACACGCAGGGCTCCGAGTTCGAGTTCACTGACTTCACGCTGCCCAGCCAGACCCAGACGCAGGGCCAGACCCAGAGCCAGTTTGACAACCAGGTATAGACGCGGAGAAACACACGGGCGTCAAATAGGGCGAGTTAGCCGCGTTAGCAGCGACGCGGGCCGCTGGAGACTGAACGTGTTTCTGTGCACTAGTATCACACCACATTATATGTTTATACGCACCTATAGCTCGTCTTTTGACCATTTGTAAAGCAAGGGCTGTTTTCAACTGTTTCAGCTGTTACCTCGCTGGTTCAGTGTGTTTCCAGTGGGATTGTATTCAGCTAATATACTGTCACTTTGAACAAACACCTGTGAGAAATGTCGTGTATGAGCGGGTTTGTGTGCTGTTATGGTCCCGGTGAGAGGAGCTGGAGGTGGGGAGAGTATGTGTTTACGTGTGTCAATGAGTTTATTACATTGTTGGCAGATAAGCATGCCTATGTATTGATACACTGTTCTCTGAAAATGCTGCTATTTATTTGACAGAACTCGTTTCTGTGTGTTTTTACAAGGATTTTTGTAAAATACCTACATGGCTTGCATCGTTAAAATAATATTGTTGCCTTTATTTTGATGCTTAAGTGTTATGGTTTTAGTTGAATTTTGTGTGTGTTTAGAGGGTCTTGTGTTGTATGACTGTCCCTCTGCCGTAACAGTCAAATGTCAGTTGTCTTGTTAGTTACATCAGAGATGGTTTTGTTAGCTGGTGAATGTCTTTACATTTAGGTCTTCAGATTAAGATTTTCAGAATTTGCAGGTGTGTGTGTGTTGGGGGGAAAAAAGTAAACCGGAATTAAACATGAAATTAGACCTGTCATGTTGCGCAGGTGAACGGACCCGATGCGGTTCTGCCCAATGGAGAAGATGCAGTGGTGAAGACCAGCCAGCTTCTGGCTGAGCTGAATTTTGAGGAGGATGAAGAAGATGCATATTACACTAAAGACCTGCCCACCCACGCCTGCAGGTACTGTGAAGACACCTCCCAGACCTCACACTCCATACATCACCACCACGCTGTCAGACCTCACACTCCATACATCACCACCACGCTGTCAGACCTCACGCTCCATCCATACATCACCACGCTGTCAGACCTCACGCTCCATGCATCACCACCATGCTGTCAGTCCCATAAATGATGTGTACTTGACACTGCTGCCTAAATACTTTTTGTTGAATTTGAAAACTGTTTTCTTGAATCAGCAGTTATTTTTATGTAATAATAATATACCTGTATCATTTACCATTGCACCAGCAAACAGATTTAATAGATAAAACTGTATTATATTTCCTTAACCACAAACATACACACTTGAATTTGTGTATATAAATGTAAAGATTGCTACATTTAAAATGCTAGCAAAGTTAAACTGTATATACAAACTGATGATTCTGGTCTGTGTTTCAGCTATTGTGGCATCCATGACCCAGCATGTGTGGTCTACTGCAACACCAGCAAGAAATGGTTCTGCAATGGTCGTGGTAACACCTCTGGCAGGTGGGTTAGAACCGGGCATTAAGTTTAGGTGGGAACTGGAAGACTTAGAAGTCAACGTTTGGTTTTAATTTGTCTCTCCTCCACATTTGTTTGGGTCAGTCATATTGTGAACCATTTAGTGAGGGCCAAATGTAAGGAGGTGACCCTGCATAAGGACGGCCCACTGGGCGAGACGGTGCTGGAGTGCTATAACTGTGGCTGCCGTAATGTCTTCCTACTGGGCTTCATCCCAGCAAAAGCAGATTCTGTGGTCGTGCTTCTGTGCAGGTGAAAATGTAGCTACATCTTAACATACCGTTTCCAATCCACACGTGATTTCAGTGCCACGGTTCCTTGAGTTAATCTTTTATTTACTCTACAAGTTACTTGGTAATAACACAAAACAATTTAAGCTGTTAAATTTCCTGCATCACGAGATATTGAACCATAGAAGTCTTTTGAATACATCAAACCTGTTTCCTCTAAGAAGTCTTGAAAGGCAAATGGCAGAAACCTTCTGTTTCTGCGCTTGAGTTCAGTGCCGTTCATCTGTATTGTGTGTGTTCAGGCAGCCGTGTGCCAGTCAGAGCAGTCTGAAGGACATTAACTGGGACAGCTCTCAGTGGCAGCCTCTCATCCAGGACCGCTGCTTCCTGTCCTGGCTGGTGAAGATCCCGTCTGAGCAGGAACAGCTGAGGGCCCGTCAGATCACGGCCCAGCAGATCAACAAACTGGAGGAGCTCTGGAAGGTTCATTCATGCCAAATACAAACACACAGTTTCAATAGTCAACACAAGCCAGACTCTAATGCTGTTTCATTGTATTCATTATTGCATGCACATGTCTATGCATGGGACAGTGAGAAACGTAATTTCGATTCCTTTGTACGTCAAGCACATGTGAAGAAATTGACAAATAAAACTGACTATTTATATTAACGTTTAATCATCCTTCATTTAGTATGTAACATTTGAATGTTCAGTAGTATTTCATAAAATATTGTATTTGAATTGTAACAATGTTATTTGCATCACGTAAATGAGTTTTGATTCAACTGAATAATTAAAATGAAAATGCGTGTCGTTGGCCTCTTAATGTTGCATCTCGTGTCCTCGTGATGTCAGGAAAACCCGACAGCCACCCTGGAAGATCTAGAGAAACCTGGAGTGGATGAAGAACCTCAGCATGTTCTGCTACGATATGAGGACGCCTATCAGTACCAGAACATTTTCGGGCCGCTTGTCAAACTAGAGGCTGATTATGACAAAAAACTCAAAGAGTCCCAAGTATGATCTGTTGTCTACTGTCCAAGCTTAGGGTTAAAAGCAAGCGTTTAATGTAAACATTTATCTTGCAAAATACTCACAACAGCAAAGCTTGTTTTTGTTCTGTTTGCCTATTTAAAAAGTTATGTTTTGCAGCTTTAACTGAAGCACAATAATTATTATAAAGGCTCATTCACTCAGCCTGGAATCTTATTTGATGTATCATGTTTGTTCTCCTGGTTCCAGACTCAAGATAATATAACAGTGAGGTGGGACTTGGGCCTGAATAAAAAGAGGATAGCTTATTTCACTCTGCCCAAGACGGATTCAGGTGGTAATATTTCCTTTCAGCATCTTCATGAATTCATCCCATCTTTAACACCGTGTTCCATGCGCTTCCATCAGCGTGTGCGCGGATCTGCCCTCCTGGCTGTGTGTGTGTTATATGTATGTTGTTAAAATGGGAATATAAATCAGATATTTGGTTTGTCTAACTGTTTCTTCTGGATGATGTTCATTAGACATGCGACTGATGCAGGGCGATGAGATCTGTCTGAGATATAAAGGAGATATGGCTCCGCTCTGGAAGGGCATCGGACACGTCATCAAAGTCCCAGATAGTATCTTTTCATCAGACATGCGGTCTTTACACACCTGCTCTTTGATCTAATGTGTTGTTCTTACCTCCAAAATCAACACGATTTGCAAAGCATATCTGTGTAAACTGTGTAATCTGTGTAAACCTGTGTAAACTGAGGTTGTGGGTGAGAGCTGATGATGCTCTTTAACAGAGACTGTAGATTATGGAGATGAGATTGCCATTGAGCTGCGCAGCAGTGCTGGAGCACCCGTTGAGGTGCCTCATAACTTCCAGGTGGACTTTGTCTGGAAGTCCACATCTTTCGACCGGTTCGTCCCATCATCGGTTTCACAGCAAACACTTTTCTGTTTGTAGTAATTCTTTTCTACTCTTTTCATTGATGGTTTTGTTTGTAGGATGCAGAGCGCCCTTAAGACGTTTGCTGTGGACGAGACCTCTGTGTCTGGCTACATCTACCACAAACTGCTTGGTCACGAGGTGGAGGACGTTATTATCAAATGCCAGCTGCCCAAACGCTTCACTGCACAGGGGCTGCCGGACCTCAACCACTCACAGGTGCGCAGCTCAGCCTCACACCGCTTCACAGCTTGAAGCTTGTTCACAGCTTAAAATGTAAGCAGTATGAAATGTTTCCACACAGGCAGCTTCGCATTAAAGATGTGGTAGTGATTTATCTTGACGCTGTGTGGAGCTCATGGGTTTAATGTCTGCAGAATGTTTCAGTGTGGGATTCACTATCCTTCATTGAAGTCTGTGTAAACGGGTCAGTAGGTGCTGCGAACGTCTTTTGTAGGTTTACAAAAGACAGGAGCCCTGTCTGATCCAGTCTTTGTTTTAACTGTGCTGTAGGTTTATGCTGTGAAGACTGTTCGTCAGAGAGCCCTGAGTCTGATCCAGTCTTTGTTTTAACTGTGCTGTAGGTTTATGCTGTGAAGACTGTTCTTCAGACAGCCCTGAGTCTGATCCAGTCTTTGTTTTTACTGTGCTGTAGGTTTATGCTGTGAAGACTGTTCTTCAGAGACCCCTCAGTCTGATCCAGGGACCTCCTGGTACAGGGAAGACTGTCACCTCTGCCACCATCGTCTACCATCTGGGCAGACAGGGAAACGGGTGAGAAGAGTGCAGATAAACTGTTAGTTATGAGCTGTTGATAAGAATAACTTGTTTTCACTGCTTGAGATGCCTTGATAACTTTCACCTCTATGGAAAGCCATAAGATTAATATCAAGCTGGAGAACATGACATGTTCATGAAGTCCCGGCCATAAGCAATGAAAACAAACATATGAGGAACAAAGTTACAATGAGGGTTGTGTGTGAAATAAAAGCAGAATAACTGATCTCTCCTTGTGTTTAACACATCCCTCAATAACACATCCCTCAATAACACATTCCTTTGACGTGGTCCACCTGACTCTGTTGGAGTATTAGATGTGTCTGTGGAGCAGGTACAGTGTTCACAGCTGTAAACAGGTTCTGATCACCTGAAGCTCACTTTACTCTTTCTCTAGAGTATCATCTAACTTGGTTTTGTGTCTTTAGGCCGGTTTTGGTTTGTGCTCCCAGTAACATCGCTGTAGACCAGCTGACAGAGAAGATCCATCAGACGGGACTGAAGG
Source organism: Yasuhikotakia modesta (assembly GCA_036877545.1). Taxonomy (NCBI): domain Eukaryota; kingdom Metazoa; phylum Chordata; class Actinopteri; order Cypriniformes; family Botiidae; genus Yasuhikotakia; species Yasuhikotakia modesta. The sequence goes on along the minus strand of JBAJNP010011734.1, from coordinate 7,681 downwards.
TGGTGCGTCTGTGTGCAAAGAGTCGCGAGGCCATCGACTCGCCCGTCTCATTTCTCGCTCTGCACAATCAGATACGCAACATGGACAGGTACCGCTCTAAGTTGAACAAATGCTCTGACATTAGATGAACTTCTCCCAGAATGCTTTTGGTTCTGTTTGTTGAGTATATGAGTGACTTCCTGTCTGCAGCATTCCAGAGTTACAGAAACTCCAGCAGCTGAAGGACGAGACCGGCGAGCTGTCGTCCTCTGATGAGAAACGATACCGCTCTCTCAAACGCGCCGCAGAGAGAGAGCTGCTTATGGTACCTGACGAATCCGTCTTGTCAGTCATTCACTAAACCACAAGTTACTGTTGAGGGCAGTTTATACAGTAATGGACAGAAACAGAAATCTGAATTAGTCCCAGCGTGGAAATGCGTCACATTTTATTGTTGCAATTATTACATTATTATTGCAATATAACTTTGTCCCTCTGTCAATCTCCCTCTCTCTCTCTGTCTGTCTGTCTGTCTGTCTGTCAGAATGCAGATGTGATCTGTTGCACGTGTGTTGGCGCAGGTGATCCTCGTCTGGCTAAGATGCAGTTTCGCTCCATTCTCATCGATGAGAGCACACAGGCCACAGAGCCTGAGTGTATGGTGCCTGTGGTGCTCGGAGCCAAACAGGTACAGAGACTTTCTGAGGGCTGACAAACTAGCACTCTAGCACAGTCATTTAAAGTAGTTGTTAGTGTACATCTTTTCTTTGGACAAATAAATATTTTAAGATATAGATATTTTATTTAATAGCAAGATGTTTTAGTACATTGCGAAAAACAACAGCGGCACCTTGTGAATTCCACTGTATGAATACGAAACATTTCTTATCTTTCACAAAAGACAGATGTGATGTAGGTGAGAGCTTTTATTTGGTAAGCAGTGTGGGAAACTGTGATGCCTGAGGCATGTGACTTCACTGTGAAAGCTCATACACACACCTGTGATGATAAATGATGTTTGATCCTGTTGCTTGGCGACAATAAAGAGCGTAAAGACCTGTTGAGCTGCATGTTTTTTGGGTTTGTTTGACAGCTGATTCTGGTGGGTGATCACTGTCAGCTGGGTCCGGTGGTGATGTGTAAGAAGGCAGCTAAAGCTGGTCTGTCTCAGTCTCTGTTTGAAAGGCTGGTGGTTCTGGGAATCAGACCCATCCGTCTGCAGGTGCAGTACCGCATGCACCCAGCTCTCAGTGCTTTTCCCTCCAACATCTTCTACGAGGGCTCTCTGCAGAACGGGGTCACCGCCGGTACGTCACTCATCATTACCCGTCCGTGTGTGTGGTTGTTTATTGGGTGATGTTTGTTGTGCTGTGGTGATGATGTCGTCTGGTTCTTCAGCTGATCGGATCAAGAAGGGTTTTGACTTCCAGTGGCCTCAGCCTGATAAGCCCATGTTCTTCTATGTGACTCAGGGCCAGGAGGAGATCGCAAGCTCTGGCACCTCCTACCTCAACAGGTAGTTTACCCTCACCCCCTCCCATGACTTCAGATCTTGTCATGCCCTTTTAAATCTTTCAGCTCCTTCATTATGTCTGTCTGTGTTCAGGACTGAAGCAGCTAATGTGGAGAAGATCACTACTCGTCTCCTGAAGGCTGGGGCCAAACCGGACCAGATCGGCATCATCACACCGTACGAGGGTCAGCGCTCCTACCTGGTCCAGTACATGCAGTTCAGCGGCTCGCTCCACACAAAACTCTACCAGGTCCAGAAATCTACTGATGCCTAGATTTGTTCTAATGCTGTCCAGATGTTCAGAAGTGTTTTCACTTCGAGCCTTTAAAAATCTGGTGTTGTTTCAGAGTGATTGTAATATTTGAGTGTGTGTTAAGGTGTGTTTGTGTGCAGCGGTGGGTCAGAGAGGAGCTGTCAGTGTCTCTGTTTTCACAGGAGGTGGAGATCGCCAGTGTTGATGCCTTTCAGGGCAGAGAGAAAGATTTTATCATCCTGTCCTGTGTCAGAGCCAATGAGCATCAGGGCATCGGCTTCTTGAACGACCCGCGTCGTCTCAACGTGGCCCTAACCAGAGCCAGGTAATGACATCACCACTCTGTGTGTGATGGGTCTGTGATACACTGTATAGGCTCTGGGGCAGTATGCGTTACGCATTTACACAGTCTGTTTAAACGAGACATGAATATATTTACATGGGAATGTGAGAAATGATTAGATCAGACCTGCCAGTTTTTATCCTTGTGTATAGTTATCAGAAAACCAAACCCATGCTGAGCGCACAAGACAGTTAATGGTACAGTAAAAGCTGGGGTGTGTTTGTTTGGTGTCATTCAAATAACTGCATACTGTACCTGACTTATACTACACGCTACGAGGTGCTGGAGTGTGTGTGAGAGCAGTTGTGTGTATGTGTGAGCCGTGTGTCAGTGTGAATGGTTGATTGTTGTATGTGTGTTTCTGCAGGTATGGTGTGATCATTGTGGGCAATCCAAAGGCTCTGTCTAAACAGTCTCTTTGGAACCACCTGCTGAACTACTATAAAGAGCAGAAGGTTCTTGTGGAGGGTCCGCTTAACAACCTGAGGGAGAGTCTGATGCAGTTCAGTAAACCACGCAAACTGGTCAACACCATCAACCCTGTGAGTACTTTATTTCACCTCATTCAAACGCAGTACAGGAACAATACAACAGCATCATGTAAATCATGCGCTGCCGCTGTAGCCCAAGTGATTCCTGCTTTGACCCATTGAATACTAACTAGTGCACCTTTAATAGTAAAAAAGGGAAAGCTGTATTTTTTAAATGTTCATTTTGTTTTGCGCTAATATTCCAAGACATTCCAGGGAACATTTATGAAGCTGTGATGAAAACTCTTTCAGTCTGTGATTAATGTGTGAGTGAATCTGAGATTTCTCTCTCTGCAGGTTCTTGTGTATTCTGAGCACAGACCACTTCACAGCACTGATGATAGTTTTAAAGCATTCTGCACTTAAACATGCAGTGATCTTCAGTTTCAAACGGTGCTGGGGTGATGACTGCTCACTCATTACAGCACTTCATCCTCAATCAGACGCCATCATCACCATGTTATAGCGCATCACATTTCTGCAGGTTCATAATTATACTGTATGTGATGAAATTCAGAGCACAAATGATGGCGTTTGTAAACCACTTCGGTCTCTCAGGATCTTATTGTTGCAGTTATTTGAGTGAAATGGGACATGGCATGTTTATTAGAATTCTTCCCCTCACAAAGTGAACATGTTTGTTTTCAGGGGGCTCGTTTCATGACTACAGCCATGTATGATGCCAGAGAGGCTATGATTCCAGGATCGGTGTATGACCGCAGTAACGCTGGTAACACACACATACTTTCACACACTCTCTCTCACACGCACACTCTCTCACACACTCTCTCTCACACGCGCTCCCTCATGCACACTCTCTCACGCACACTCTCTCACACACTCTCTCTCACACACTCTCTCACACGCTCCCTCATGCACACTCTCTCACGCACTCTCTCTCACACACACTCTCTCANACGCACACTCTCTCACACACTCTCTCTCACACGCTCCCTCATGCACACTCTCTCACGCACACTCTCTCACACACTCTCTCTCACACACTCTCTCACACGCTCCCTCATGCACACTCTCACACGCTCCCTCATGCACACTCTCTCACGCACTCTCTCTCACACACACTCTCTGTCACACTCTCACACGCACACTCTCACACACACACACTCTCTCTCACACGCTCCCTCACACACACTCTCTCACACACGCGCACGCTCTCTCACACGCGCACACTCTCTCACACACGCACACACACTATCGTGATTTATTAGTGTCATGAACACATTCTCTGTGTGTTTGTCAGATGATTCAGTTTCCAGCATTCAGTCCATGATGTCTTTTGTGCAGGTCGCCCATCTAACTTGTACTTCCAGACCCATGACCAGGTTGGAATGATTGGAACCGGGCCGAATCCATTGGGCTCTGTGAACATTCCCATCCCGTTTAACCTGGTCATGCCACCCATGCCTCCACCCGGGTACCTGGGACAGGTAAATGGACCGGCGGCAGGTATGAGTTTTTAATCTGCTTATTGAAATGAAGTTTGTTGAATTCCATCAAATAAAATGAATTTCCTCCCATGTTTACATTGTAAATAAATGTTTTTATCCAAAGTCACTTACAGTGTATTTAGGTTTTGTTTTTTAAGTTCAACTTTTCATCGGTATTTGTGCATCCTGGAAACAGAACCAGTGACATGCGCAGCTAAAGCAATGCTGCACCAGTTACCACACACAGACTAATTAAAGTGTGTGAACAAAATGTGCGTGTCCTTTCAAAGAAATCAGGGTGTTGCAGTGATTTAACTAAATGTCAATGGTGTTTATGCAAAAATGGTGTTTATGCAATTGCTCTAACGCATGACTTGAGTTTTTGTGCCAGTTAGACAGGAAGCTGCATGTAGACGGTAAACGTCATTCTCTCACCTGCTGCCACAGGTCGCGGAGCACTCAAAGCTAAGGCTGGGAGTCGCGGAGGTCGCCAGAGGAACCGCGGCACCGGTAACCATGGCAATGGGCAGGTCAATGAGCCGAGCGGCCAGGCCAGTCAGGACCTGGTGTCTCAGCCCTTCTCTCAGGCTCCACTGACCCAGGGCTACATCAGCATGAGTCAGCCCTCACAGATGAGTCAGCCTGCACTGTCCCAGCCTGAGCTGTCTCAGGTACCTCAGCAGCAGCCTCAGCACTCAGTAATGTGTCTCTGCTTCATTTGATTGTGGTTGTGTGTGCGGAACAGGACAGTTATCTGGGTGATGAGTTCAAGTCGCAGATGGACGTGGCGCTCTCCCAGGATTCCACCTATCAGGGTGAACGGGCTTATCAACACGGAGGCGTGACTGGACTCTCACAGTACTAGAGTGTAAGACATCTTCACCTGTTCAGCTGTTGCACCCCTGTTGGGTTACCTTGCCTTACACACATTGCTTCATCACTGCTTTATATACTTGATGTGTTGGGGACTGTCCCGTGTTCACCGTCCCTTAAACTGAGGGCAGAAGTAACTGCTGTCTGTTTTTGCTCACAGGTTGTTGGAACAGAAGCTCCGCCTGCGCTGAGCTTTAGTTCAACAGCATTTTAAATATGGGTGAATATAAAAGAAGAAACATGGATGCCCGTTTACCACTGTTACAACTGAAGCACCATGGTGTGGGAGCAACAGGAGAGATCAAACCAATCACAGGAGGGAGTGAAGCTGGACAGGAGGCGAACCTGAGAATGGAGGTCTACATCCACCATTCACTGAGGAGAGGGGAGACGCAGCGTTCGGAGACCAAACATGTGGAGATGGCTCCTGGAGTGTCGGGGTCTTTCCAGGCCCCGCTCTCTGTCTCTCGCCTGGTTGCGAATGCCAGCCACGGGTCTTGCCCTGCCAACCGGAGACAGAGCAGAAATGAAGTCTACCTGCAGAAACAATGCTTGCTCTGTCATCTCCATCAGCCGAGAGAGGGGGAGCACCTTTAAAGTAATTACAAACGCTTTTCAAGCAGCTGCTTTTGGGAACGTTTCCCTCAGAGTTGAGATCTGACGTTCAGGTTCTATCAGGAACATCTTTGAAACAAGAGTTCAAGAACGTTCTGGAGGAGGATCTCTTTTTAAATGGATCTTGCGAAGATGCTCTGAGGAAGGATTCAGTTTTAAGGAAAGGTTTCCCCCTGAAGTCTGGGAGAGTGGAGGTTCTATGTTGGAGGCTTCGCCTCATTTCATCACTCTCCACAGGTGATTTGAAAAGGAAATTTGGTAGCTTAAGCAAAATGGCTTTGGGAATTTTTTTTTCTGGTTTGATCCTGAATATTTGATCCTGGAGAGCTGACTTGGAAAGGGTCGACAGATTTGTCCTTTCTTGTTTTCCCTCTTTTTTTAAAAATGTTTTTGTTAAAATGTAGAATAAAAGCAGTGATCTAGAACCCTTGATTAGACCTCGATCAGATGTGACTTCATATCTTACCTTACTGAACAAATTCAGGTAAAGCCTCTGAACATGAAGTTACCTGGACGGCTGGTGCTGAATGTGGCTGGGTCAGTACAGAGATTGAAAATGTGGTTTAAGTGCAAGACTTCATAGTGGAGAATCATTTGATACCTGTAGTGAACCCAGTGTTTTGTACGACAACTGAAGCTATGACTGAATGACAGTTTAGTGCCAATAATGTGATTATTCTTAACACTGGTGGGTATGCAACAGGCCCCTCCCACTGCCGGTCTGCCCACTCAGAATGACAGACCCTTGTGGCCAAATGGCTTTAATTAAAGGTGTGAGAAGAAGCGAGTGAAGGACAGGTGAGATTCTGGCTGTTTCAGGGTCTTACTGTAGAAACGCTGCTGTTCACTGTAACATGATGATGTGAGTGAAACCTGGTCGGTCAGGAACGGCCTCAGAGGAGAGTTTGAGCCCTTGCTCATTATTTGTGTTTCCGACTGTAGTTTTGCTTTGTTTTCTCCTTTAAGTTACTTATTTCCCTTTTGTTGGTAATTTGTATTTTTTTGTATGATCTGTTATTCATGCAAGTTCTGTCTCATTGAGGAAGTTCTTTTTGGGTTTTGAAGGACCCATTCAAAGTTTTATGGCAGCTTTTAACTTGCTGTTTTGACAGCAACTTTACTTTGCAGTGTTCAAACTTTGCTGTAACCTCACACTTCTGTTTTACTGAATTACTGTCACACGTTTGCAGCACCGAGCTTTTTCTTTTTTCAGGTTTATACCCTTTGGCTAAACTCTGCAGTTTTTGCTGTGTCTTCTCCCAGGAAACAGTCGCGTTTACTTTATAAAGCAGTTTTAAAATTGACCCTTTCGTTTTCACGTTGTGTACTTCAGCTGTAAATATCAGTGATCAAAACTGACTTAGCCAACTAAATTGGTGCCCCCAACAAGATTATACTCACATGGGCAAAGTGATCTGTAGACACTTACTCTGGTTCTGATCAGAGGAATGAAGATACAGTGTTTGAACATTGGAAAACTTGTTTACTTGTTTCTGCTGGATGAGCTGATTTGCGTTGATTAATATCAATATCAGACACATACTGATTATAAATGAAAACTGGGTCACTTGAAGTGAAGCAGAATACTGGGAAAGATATGAAGTATGGTGTTAAGATTTTGGTTTTTGAAATGATCACTGCATTATGTATCAGCATTACAAATAAACGTTGCTTTCTTTCACACAACAGGCCTGATTGATTGATTGTGTGCATAATCAGAAAATGTTAACATGCTGATAGAACTGTTTACCATCAACTTATAATGTTGTGTTTACACACTTTCAGGTTGGTAAATACAGAACGCATAATAAAACATTTGTCTCTGTTCTGTGGTCTTGGTTAATTTGTTCCACTACTAAGCTTATGATGCTAAGCTGCATCATTTTCTATTAGTCTACACGTTACCTGCAAAACCAGACGTGACACCTCACGTTATAACTCAATAAAACATGGAGATCTGAACGCCCTGCTCAACACTGTGTTTGTTCTTTAAAAACGCTGCGCGCTGATTGGCTGCCTTCACTGCCTTACGACAGAATAATTATGTGACGTCATCGCCCGGCGTCTGAACACATGCGGAACCATTAACTGGACCGACAGCTGTGGTCCAGATTCAGCCTCACACGT
>JBAJNP010011733.1:0-14346 GCA_036877545.1 Yasuhikotakia modesta | reverse complement strand
ATGAATTCTGTTTTGGTTAATATGACTGTAAACTCTCCAAACATTAACCAGCCATTAAGTCTATTAAGTGCAATTTAATGAAGTTATATTTAAATGAAACAAACATTTGGCAAAGGGTTTTTCATTTCATTTCAGAGCCTCTCAGCGCTGCATGTTATTGATGTTTCTTAATGCTTGATCAGCGTTAGTAAAGTCTGCCCAGATATAGCAGATCTCACTGTTTGCTTTTACAGCAGTTCAACAACCGGTTCCTCAATCACTATATAGTCTCCCTCAACTGACGGCTCCTCCTTCAGCGTGTTTCCTTCTCCCACAGGTTGCGTCTCCTGCACAGCCTCCGGCTCCAGCACAATTACAGGCTCCTCCATGGGAACCTGTAGGTTTATTTGACTGTCTGCTGGCTCCAGGTGTAAATCTGGGATCTCTTTTATCAGATAATCTGCCTCCAGTTCAGGTTCCTCCACCATCACTGTCCCTAGAGCTTCTGTGAGTTCCTCTGTTGTCTCTGGTTCCAGAAACATTGAGTCACCTGCAACACCTATGATTGAACACACACACACACACACACACACACACACACACACACACACACACACACACACACATATTTTACTGCATTTAGCCTTGATGATGGAAGTATGGGACAAAATGTTAAAGATTAATTTGTCAGTTAATATCGTCTGTCTGTAACTAGAGCACAGAGATCAGAGTCGTTTAATGATTTGTTTGTACATAGATAAACATTTTTACTGATGATGACACACTTAGATTATACCTGCTACAGTGAGAAGCAACAAGAGGAACTCTTTCATCCTGCCAAAGATTTTGATGTTTTTGTCTGCATTAGATATTGAGAGATAATATAGTGAGTCTAACCGTTCGTGAACTTAATCATTTGGCTTGAATCACTTATATGATAAATGTAACTGTTCATATAAATCATTTGTGGCAACAAACAACTGAACACCATTCATTTTTAAAGTAATAAATATTGTATACAATTAAAAAAACAGTTTACTACACAAACTACAACAATTATGCAACATAACAGAAGAAAGAAAGACATACTCTACCCCTCTGTTTCTCTTGGTTTGTGTCTTATTAAAGAGTTTTGCCCTTTTATGCCTTTTGGCTGGTCACGTGTTTACAAGAATACAATCACATCCATTGCCTTTATCTAAATAATCCCTTATTATATAGTCCTTTACTGTGTGTTACTCTCCAAAGTTTGTTCTAAAGTTCAGAGGTCCAGCCTGAGACAAACACAATCTGTACACAGAGGCTTTAAATATTTGTTGCCTTTGAATTGTTTTATAGGTTGTTTTCTGTTGACTTTCTTGTCTATTATATTCTTATTAAAATATAATGTACATTGTTTGAAATAATATTGTCTATTTGAAAGTCACTGTATTCATTATATATCATCATTTTTTTGCAATAAATGAAACAAGAAACTTGTATCACAGATAACAGGTCTGAGAGCGTGTGCGCCATGCGCGTGCACTTTAGTGACGAGAGCGCGCATCCATCCTCAAGGAGCAACGGAGAAGGAGAGACGCATCAGTCTTCAGCTGCACAAGCCTGAGGATGAACCCAGCACAGACATTCACCTTCCCTGCTCTTCTGCTGCTGATATACGGTAAATATACTGCTGTTCTCCCATAATAACCTTTATTCATGATCGGAATATAGACATCAACTTTCAGATGTCTTCAAAAGTTTAAAAGTTGTTAGAAGGAATGCATTAGCTAACAAACTATCAATGCATAACTATTTTGTGTTGTTTTTTTAATTGCCAATGCAAATCTTCATATTAGTTTATTGGGCAATATTTAATGTTAACAGAGACAATTATTGTTTAACAAACAAATGTGATCTTATTGTGAAACGTTAACAAAACATGTTTTGCTATTAAAACACATTTCAGTTTAATTACAAAAATCTGTTATCACTTTTTTTACAACTTTCTGGTGGTTAAACATTTTTGGAGCTGGTCTTGTTGGTCTTGGATGCTGATACTGTGTAACTGTTATGTGTGTGTTTAAAAAAAGATGGATGAGGGTATAGGGTGTGTGTGACCCGAGAGACACAAACAAACTTTGTTAGCAGCACTGGAACATGATTCTGAGGAGGATAAAGTGTCTGTGAAGATGTTGTCCAGATGTAAACATCTCTCTGTGATGTGACAGAGACTCTTTCATGTTTCTGATGCCCTTTCACTGACTTGTGTTGAACGTTATCATGAGAAGATCCCACCCAGTCTAATTATCTACTGTACTAACTATTCCTACATGAATTATGTAACACTTTACATTAGTATTTATATTTTAAAATAATACAAAATGTTTAGTTATAATGTTGCCGTTTATATTTTTTAATAATATAGTTCAGAATATAGAACTAGTTCATTGTTACCTCTGCAGTCGTTTCTTACCTGATATAAATTCAGTTATTTGTTACTGTACACATGAGGATTACAAACAGGGATCTGAACAGAGAACAGAGGAATTTTTTCTCACTTTCTCCAGAAATTCCTGGATTTCTGTGTGTTAGGAGGTTATCAGGTCTGCTTTGGGCTGCCACCCCCCATATCCACAGGCAGAGTAGGTCAGAACATCCATCCATTATATAAATTCCTACACATCCCTGTTCCTGGTACGGCTGGACAGGGACATGTGTGTGTGTGTTGTGGGAATAAGTGATGTTTGGATTTTAAAGGAATTCTTGTATCCTTTTTTCCAGAATAGGGCATAAAAAACACAAAAAATACACGTTTAGGATCCTGGTACCATCAAAAAACGTATTGTAACTTACTGTTAATTCTCTTGTCCAGTTTGTCTTTCAGCTTCTGTTACAGTGACAACCAGCAAACAGAAAGTGGAGGTGCATGAAAACACAAGTAAGATCATTAAACTCATGAAATTATTCAGTGTTCAGTTTTTAAAGCTTTAGCTCAAATGATCTGACGCTTTATCTGTGCAAAAGATGCTGTGCTGGTCTGTGAGTTCAGGACAGAGAAAGAAACGAACCCTCGTGTGGAATGGAAGAAGAGAAGCAAAGATGTAACGTATGTTTATTTCGACGGTGAATTTACAGGTTAGTTTTTCCATCATAATTTCTCTGTCTGTCCATCAATTCACGTCTGTCTATCAAATGTATATGTATATATGTGTCTATATGGGTCCCCATGATCAGATTCGTATAAGGGGCGTGCGTCCATAGATGGAGCGACGGTGACCCTTCGTGGCGTTACACAGAAAGACTCAGGAATGTATCAGTGTGAAGTCTCGGCCCGCAATGACAAAGTCAAGCTGGGGGAGGTTGTCATCACGCTCAGTGTGCTTGGTGGGAAATCTTTATATTCACTGTCTTTTGATTTATTCAGTCTTATTTACATGTGCATGATTGTATTCATGCTTCCTTGTCTTGACCTTCAGTACTGATGATGTCATGCAAATATGTGTGATGTAAACAGTGCCGCCACATGCCCCGTCATGTGACGTCCCGGAGAAGGTCGTGAGAGGTTCTTCTGCGGAGCTGCGCTGCAAAGACAAGCTGAGCGTTCCTGCCGCCACCTATAGCTGGTACAAAGACAACAAGCCACTCAACACGGCCCATGTCTCTGAGATCAACTACAGCCTGGACCCCAAAACAGGAACTCTGGTTAGTTTCTCTTATCATAACATGGACAATGAGCCCCGGGTGAAAGCTACACCACAGTGAGGCAGTTAGAGGGCTTGGGGGCATGTTTCCAGTTGTTTTTCTGTGACAGCAGTCCTGTGTTTAAACATTTAACAGATAAAAATGGGTTACTTCCTGTAACCCTTTCCCCTGATGGCTAACATGTAAAAACAACGCTGATTATAGTTTGGCTTTGATACCTTAATTTGTTCGTTTCCTTCCTTCCGTTGCTTTTGAGCAGAAATTTAAGAGTGTGTCAAAATCTGATGAGGGGCAGTACAGATGCGAAGCTGCCAATGGGGTGGGGGCACCTAAAAGCTGTGCAGGTCGACATATGAAGATCACAGAATGTAAGTAAATCAAATTTTCAATTATGCACTTTAATTATTCAACTTTAGTTGCGCATAATGTCACTATTTAAGCATAAAAAAACTGGTCCTTCAAGTTAGAGAAACCACACCCCATGTACTCCCACCTGACTTTATAAAAGGGAACAGTAGGACTCTGTAAGAAAGACTTTTTGTGATAATGATCAATGATTTTTTGTTGTTTCAGTTGAGCTGAGCCTGACTTTAGTTCTGGCTGTAGGAGTGGGAGCGTTCCTGTTCCTCCTGTCCTGCAGTCTGTCCGTCTGTCTGTGCTGCAGACGCGGGTGCTGCTACTGCCGCCGCAGTGAGTTATAACAATAAACTTTATATTCTGTATAACGCTAAAATCTCATCACTGCCCAATGAAATTCTTGCATTTACCAACAGGGAGCAAAGGAGAGACAAAACAAAAGTAGGTCTTTTTTGCAACACACTCAACAATGAACGCACCAATTTATTCACTCAGAATAATATATTACAGACATGTTAAGATAAGTTGTTTCCTTTCAGATCTAAGACCAACTATAACCTTCCAACAGATGTGAGTCTTTCACAGTCATCCTGTGCATAGCTTACTACAATACATGTATGTGAAAATTACACTCTCATTTTATCTCATTGTTTGTCTCCCCAGCCCAGACACTACAGACACACACAATCCTTTGTGCTTTGAAGAGTGTGGACACACACATACCTACACAATTCTTTACTACCATTGGATAACCAGAAACAATGAAGGGAACATATTAAACAGATGTTGCACTCTTGTATTTTTTATAATAAACATATTCGGTTATTAACTTTTTCTTACCAGCAAGCCACTGAAGTAACTGGAAAGTGAGGGTTTCCAAAATGTCATTTGCTTGTTAAATTCTTAAAGAAACAGTTAAGAAAAGGTTTTGATATTGTTATATTTATTTAATGTGTCAGACATGCAAGTGAAATGAACACAATGTCAAACAAACTGTTTCCTTACACGGTGTTCATTAAAGACCATCATTTTCACCATCAACTTTATTTTGAAATGTCAGTTTTAATACCACATAAATAAAACATGATAATATTGTTACAAGAAGACAGTGAGCATTTTGTTGTGTAAGTTTTATCAAACACCAAAATTCAATACATTTATAAATGAAGAAAACAGCAATAATGAGGTCAAATCTAGCGACGATTCAAGTGATGTACAAAAATTGCTGTAAACGTTTGGCCGTGCAAAACTAATGTTTTATTCAAGCATCACAATTTATGTCAGTGAATGGAAAAAAATGACATAAGAACCAAACAATAAATGCTAAAAAAATGAATCTTGCTTGTCTTTGTGGACACATGGCAGTATAGTTATGATAGTTATGACAATGTTATGACATTTTAGGCATATCATGATGGTTTTTCTGCTCCTCAAACAACAGATCTTACACCTTTGAGTCTCGGTGGGCTTACGGGATAAAGGGTGGTCTTGGGTATTCCTGTGTTTCTCTCAACCACTGACAGAACCTGAAAATGGGTTTTTAACATCAGGTGAAACCTTGGCCAGTTTGTGTGCGTTTTGCATTGTGAGTGATTTTATTGATGTGCTTATATACATAAATGCATTTATGTACATTTAACCTCTGGTGGGTCAAATCTGACCACTTGCCCAAACTTGGTTGTGCGTTCAGGTGGTTTGTACAGAAAAAGGGGGGCAGGCGTAGAAACAGCAATAAAACAAACGTGTTTATTAAGCAAAAGTCAAAGAAATGATGTACGTAATATTAAATACAGAAAACTCCCAATGCAACCACACGACATGGCGCTTATATGTTATAACAACAGCAACGCATGAGCGCGTGACACCTTTGTGGTGAACGGCTGGTTACCATTACGCACGAAATAACATTAGACGTGTAGAAACACACACGTTTGAAACACACACGTTTGCAAACACACACGTTTAAAACGACACGGGACGGGTTGTGTGTAAGTTTCTGTCAGTGGGCAGCGAGGCCTCCCGCTCATCCCCGCCCCCAATGTTGACCAAAAACCAGCATGAACGTTCAGTCAACTAACTAGCGCACTTAACTAAAGCTACCGACGCCCGGCTTTAACCTTCAAACCCCCGACACGACCGGACCGACCGGACCGAGAGGTACGTGGGTCTCGTTTCTAGCCCATCCGCGACGAACGGGACCGCGAATCGTCCGTTTATAAGCGTGTCAGTTTTCCCGCTTTCTGGCGGAGATCCGCGAGCTAAGCTAACCGTTAGCATCGCAGCCAGCCGGAGCGCTAACGCTGCTGGTAACGACCCGGTCGCATCGTACGGGAAGATAAAGCAGGAAAACGCCGTAACGTGCCGGTTAGTTTAACGCACTGGCTGTTTAATCGAGAGATAAACGGAAGAGCCAAACGCGCAGCTTGTGGGAGCGAGCAGATGTTTCTCGTTGCGGCGTGTCGCTTCATAAGCTAAGCGGCTAAGCGGCTAACCGAGGTCGGGCGTATATAAATGCGTATTAATCGCTTTTAACGACCCCGCACGTTACCGACATTAATCGTGTAATTAAACGGCGCGCGGTTTCCGTCCGTTTCTTCGGTCTGTTTTCGGAAGTCTGTCAGCCGCCGTGACTTCGGCCAGGATTTCCGGCTGCTTTTACATCTGCCCTTCTCTTGTTTTGTTTCCGTTTCTTCCATTTCCGTTTTAACTTTCCAGAATCAAAAGTCTTGATGTTTTGCTGCAACGAAAAGTTTCAAAAAGTTGTTTCACGCCTCGGTTCCTGCGGTTATATTAGGAAAGACAAAAGCACCCCAACATGGCAACTGCGTTTGTATCGATTCGCTCGTCGTCTTCCCACCCAGTCGCTGCTGGAAATTATACTATTAAAATATTAGGTTGAACTCGAGAGTTTCACTGTAATAATTAATAAAGTGGCCAAAAGCGGGTCGTGTTTAATAAATAAATGCGTTTTGTGGTTATTTTCAGTGATAATATGGGAATGATGTCATTATGGGCCTGTTCTCGGACAAAGCCTCGGTGTTGCGTGAGAGTTGTGGCGACTTTACAGACTTGTTATTCGGCTCGCTAAAGTTCTCCTGGCGCCCTTAACACGAGTCTCAGTAACCGAGGACTGCTGGCCTAAACGTGTTAGTCTGAACCCTGGTGCTTCTGGGACACAGTTTATAATATTATCAATATTTTCTTACAACTCTGTATTATTTAAAATGCTAAATAGTTTTAACAAATGCCACGTTTAAATATTTGTTGAACATGATCACATCTGTTCTTGTGTTTTTACTCAGGATTAAATTGCAGTTTCCTTATGACTTTTCCTTATGCAGTTTATGACTTAAAATTGCACTGTTTAAGGTAAACGAAGAAGTTGAAAGGATGTCCAAAAGTGAGACCGAGGAGATGATTGAAATTGAGATTGATGGACAGGACAAACAGGAGTGTCTGGAGGAGGGGTAAATTTAAGTCTCTCGTCTTTTCCTCTTTGCCTTCCCTCTTAAGAGAATTGCTGATGTTTTAATAGACTGAGTGGATGCTTTGCTGTGTCTTGATTCATGTTTGTGGTCACCAGCATTGAGGAGCAAACTATCACGGCCGCTGAACTGATAACCCAAGACATCGACATCAATGAGCCGATTGGTAACCTGAAGAAGTTACTGGAGCCTCGTCTTCAGGTCCCACTGGATGGATATGACATCTGTTTGCAGGACATTCTTGTATGTTCTTTAAGTGCAATCTTTATACAGCGTGTTACTTTCACTGTTATTGTTCATACTACACAACGGAGCTCAGATAGTTTTTATTAACTTTTATTAAATTACTTTTAAAATGAATTAGTTATTACTCAATTAGTTATTATTAGTCATTACTTCTCCATGTTGACCTCACATTTAACATACTTCATTAAAATCGGATTAAATGCAATGGTGTATATTTTGCATAGCTTAAACTAACAATATTTTAGACAGAATGAGTTGCATGAGGTTGTGTTTGTTACAGATGAACTTTCAGCTATATCTGTAGCTCACTAAATGTACAGCCAAAATGTTAGTGTTTACCTAAATGTTAGTGTTTATCAGTGTTTTATGTCTTCTCTCTCTGTTTCTTCATGCAGTTGCATCCTGACCACAGCCTGTTTGATCAAGGAGTGAAGACAGACGGCACCGTACAGCTCAGCGTTCAGATCGTCACAAAACAAGGTGACGCGCTATAATGGTCCCGTACTGCAGTTTCGTGCAGATCTCAGCTAACTGTGACTCACATGTGGCTGTAGGTGAGGAGAAACTAAACATTCTGGAGATCGTGAAACCGGTGGAGACGGTGGAGGTGGTGATCGACCCAGACGCGGCTGCAGGAGAAGAAGGTCATCTGGTGGAGGACGGACACGTGATCGCTGTGGAACGGGCCGCCATTCAGGATGAGACCTCGGAACAGGTGACCCGCTGGGCGGCCGCGTTGGAAGGGTACCGCAAAGAGCAGGTCCGACTGAGCATTCCTTACGGTGAGAAGCTCCGGTATATTGGTAACCAGAGATGGGACACAATTTGATTTTATTGACATAGTTACTGTTGTTATGTCACCATAAAATAGAAGCTGTGATTGTATGTTCTGTCCTGTGGTGATGGAGAGAGGAAATAATGTTTCTGACTAAAGATTATAGATTATATATATTACAATAGTCCTTTAAAAATAGCAATAGTATAGTTAGAATTTACTCTAAGTTTTGTAAATATTGTTGGACCATATTAGTTTTTACAGTCAGATCATTGTTACCCAGTTTGTCAGTGAGTAATGGGTTGGTCTGTGGATCTGTGTCTCAGACCCGGTGCAGTGGACGGCTGATCAGGTGATCCATTGGGCCGTGTGGGTGATGAAGGAGTTTGGCATTGAGGAAATGGAGGTGGGCGGCATTCATATTCCGGGCCGCCAGCTGTGCGCTTTCAGCCAGGAGGAGTTTCTCCAGAGAGTTCCCAGCGGAGAGATACTGTGGAGCCACCTGGAGCTTCTGCGCAAGTGTAAGTTTAAAAGCCTGTGGTGTTTATTCTCCAACAGAAGAATGTCCATCACAATATGTTCTATCAACGTTGTGTGCAGATGTTCTGGCGAGTCAGGATCAGGGGCAGGAAGCTACCGTCACCATTGATCAGCGTAAGTAGATCTTCTCATGTTGTCTGGTTGTTGCATTTCTTCAGCGGAACCACTTTTGGAATAACCAGGCCTGCACATGACTGTCTTCGGGCAACATTTGTGCTGGGTTATTTTTGATGAAAGGATCGTGTGTTAGGCTTGTGGGTAACGCGGTTTGTTGATCATCTCCAGCTGTGCAGATCATTCCCGCCCCTGTGCAGCAGGCCACGCCCACAACAATTAAGGTTCTGAAGCACAACAAAACTCCCAGAGCCCCTCGTATCTCAGGAGAGGAGCGCAGTTCTCCCGGCAACCGCACAGGTACACACACACACACGTTATCGTCACGACACACATTAATACACAAAGGACATATAAACAGAGACATTGTAAGTTGACCTACAACTGCCTTTCCAAAACACTTCATTTGAAGTGTTTAGTACCAGTTACCAATGCTACCAATGTTCATACACACAATATACAGAGTGTTTCCAGAAGCAATAAATTGTATAAATAATTAATTCCAGCTCTAACTCAACAAACTAAACGAGATCAACTCTTACATTTTTAATGTTGGCCCGCCCATACAAACACACGTTTGCTATCAGAAACAATAGGAAATGGCATCTTGTATCAGGCCCGGTTTGTGTTATTGTTGTCTCCTCCTAGGTAATAACGGTCAGATCCAGCTGTGGCAGTTTCTCCTGGAGCTGTTGACGGATAAAGACTCTCGGGACTGTATTTCCTGGGTGGGAGAGGAAGGCGAATTTAAACTCAATCAGCCTGAGCTGGTTGCTCAAAAATGGGGTCAGCGCAAGAACAAGCCCACCATGAACTATGAAAAGCTAAGCAGAGCTCTCAGGTATGACATCACTTGCACCTTCCGCCTGAGGAGGGGTGATAAAATATATGACTAGTATTCAGTGCATGCTTTCATTAAATTCAATTATATGACATCCAAATATTAAGTGTATATTAAGAGATTTTGGTTGATAGTGTAAACAGGAATTTTCAGTTGTAAGACATATATAGGTTGGCATATATAGATTTTTTTTAGTACCTATAGTGACAGTATATATTATATGTAATCTATAGGCAACCTATAGTGCTAAACCTATCTATTCATCAGTCTGTCTTATCTTTACAGGTACTACTATGACGGAGACATGATCAGCAAAGTGCAGGGCAAGCGCTTTGTCTACAAGTTTGTGTGCGACCTGAGAACTCTGATTGGATACAGCGCCGCAGAGCTCAACAACCTGGTGACCGAGTGCGAACAGAAGAAACTGGCCCGGGTACAGCTGCACGGTCTGGGCCAGCCCGTCAACACCGTCACGCTGGCCACCGCAACAGGACAGCCCGTCACCACCGTCACATTGGCCGCGGCTGCTTTAGAGAAAGACTGTTGAGGCGTGGCTTGTTGCTCCCGGCCATTTGGGAGACGAGTTTAAAACCGGAGGAAACCGGGTTAAAGATTTGACTTTGGGCTGGGTGGGAGACGGCGGGTTTCTAAGCAGATGTGCGCTTTGTTACGAGTGTGTATGTATGTACGTTTGCATGTCCTTACAAATGCTTATAGTGAGCGTAAGAGACAACGTATAGATGATTATGTATGAGCTTTGTTTCGTATGTCTGTTCTCTGACCGCAGGATAGCATAACTATATTTCCATTGTATATACTCTGTTTTTGATAGCCACGTGGGCAGTGTATTTTGATATTTCCATTTGTAAAAGATCTCTGTTTTTTATTTCCAGTGTCTAATTCCCTCAAGGTGAGGTACTTTTTACTGGCCACCAGAGGGCAATAAAGAGACAGTTGTTTTTGAATTTCTCCTCCTAATATTATGAACACACCCTGTTTTTTACTGGGCCATAAAACACAACAACACGGGACATTTGTATGTACATTCAAAACTTTATTCACGGGTTACAGTGTAGAAAGCTTTCCCCCTTTCTAAGCCAATGATTTTAATAGATACATAAGGAAAAGATTAAAGAAAGAGCTTTCTCTGTTTCCCACTGACCACAGATACCGCGGCGTATCCACTAATCAGCACAACAACAGATTTTCATACCTTAATTCTATACAGGAGTTTAATGAGCAGTGCTGCGGAGTAACTGCACAATGTCTGAATCATTTAATGGTCTCACAGAATGTATTTTACAACAGTTGCAACATTTTCCCTATTTCCTGTCCTAGTAACTTCACTCATGCCATTTTCAAAATAAGTCTTAACATCCTTGAAACCGCAGGGCTGAGCTGCGCCACCTTATTAACATTTCATCTGCCGTTCACTCTCACGTTCTGCTGTGGCCTGTAAGGTGCTATGAGGTACTTAAGTGAAACGATATAGAGGGGGCAGGTGTTTCCCAAAATGTGTTCGTGAATATCACAGACACCGAGGGTTACAAGGGGGAAAGTGGGACAAAAAATTACACAATCCAAAATGGTGGCTATTTCAGAAACGATTTCCCTCCGCATCCCTTCTCTAAATCCAGCCCCATATCAAATTCAGACACGGAATAAAATTAACGGGTGCAAACCCTTTAAAAATGCAGTGAGAAATGCTAAAACGTGGGCTAATATTACACGTCAGAATACAATACATCTTTTGCAGCCCCATGCAACCATTTAAGTGTGTGTGTGTCATGGACCAAAACAAAAACACACACTTCAATAAAAGCATGTCTGATGATGAAGCCAAGCAGATTTTTCACTTATTTCAAATGATGTGATCACAAAACACTTAAATGTACAATCCAGCTAAAATCTCTACACGAGAGAAAGTCAAATCTTTCTCTGTTATAATTGCCATGCACTATATAGGTACAACTAGTTTCTGTCTTAATTCAATACATATTACACACGAAATAAAAACGAACATTCATTTCTTATCTCCATAAATGTTTTGTACATTTTTGAATGTTTTTTTTTGCTTTTTTACAGAAAAACATGGAATGACACATTAATCCTGAACTGGAAAGTTTAACAATGGGTGAATTATTCTGAGTTTCTGTAGCATTGGAAATGTGATATAACCGTGAACACATCTGAGTGCCCAGGAAAGAGGAGGAGGGGAGGAGAAATAAAAAAAAAGTGCAAAAAAGCGAGGAAAAAAAATAAACATAGGGGAAAAAAAAGAGTCTAGGAGTGTAACAAGAATGAGCGAGAAAAAGAAACATTACTGATGGATTTCAGGTGCTAGGAGGAGAAGAGGAGTATGGGTAGGTTAGAGGGAAAGGATGGTGAAGAGAAGACAGCAGAAGACACTTGATTCACCGCATGGTGCTGTGATGGACAGATGGACCATCAGACTGACAGATGGCTGGATGGGCAACACTGACACGTCACCTCTCTGTGCAAACCAAGCAAGCGCTCAATCTGATTGGATGAAATGATCAGGTGACGGAAGCCAATCCTATCTCCATGGTGACAGATCTGACCAGTGATGTGTATGAAAGGGGTCAGTCTGTGTCGTCTGTCCTGATGAGATGGGGTGATGGTGTGTTTTTGGGTGGGGGGGGAGGTGGAGTGTGGGGGTCTTAAGTGGTTCTTTAGTTCTGCATCTGCTCAAAGAACTTGTAGGTGGGGTTCTCATAGCCGTTTTGTTGCATCTTAGCGAGATGACGTTCCTCAGGGGTCACGGCTGCATCCACCTGGTTTAAAAAACATTGTTTATGTGTTGGCATAACGTTCACACAGAAACTACTTTACTTTATATAACAGTCAAACTGTGTCTCACCTCAATGACTCCGTGGTGAATGGATGTATACTGCTTCTTCCTTAGCATAACAAGAGTGATAACAATGATGGTGGCTATCACAACTCCACCCACCATCAGACCGATGATGGCACCCTTGTTGGAGCCCATGTCTTCTGCCAGGAACATCTGATTGAACACAAACACGTTCATGAGATCTTTTGTCTACATTCTCACCTAGATCAGAGTTCTAGATGAGAGATCCACTGGAACCGATCTCAAGTGTACCAACTTGTTTATTGCGCTCAGAAAACAAAACCTGGTGAAAATCAATTACTAACAATTTATTAGTGTCTTAAATTTTTATTTCATGCACCCCAAAAATTCACCAGGTAAAACCACCCAAACTATTAGATTTGATACTTATAGTTCTAAATACATTTCTTAAATATTTTGTTTTTCTGTAGATAAGTTAAGCATCGGAAGATTATTGTGGAAAAGTTTGTACCAGTCTCTTGTCACGGACGTCATAACCAGCATTATGTCGTTCCTCAATGTCCAGACGAACTTTTGGAATTTCTTTAAAACACACATGAACACATTTATCAGATATGTGAGGCAGGTCAACAGAAACAAGCAGGAAATCACAGGCAGGAAATCAATCACAGGCTCAGACTCACCAGGTCTGGTGGGCAGCCCCCTGTCTGGAATTGGACGAGCATCTACGGGTTCAACTGAAAAAAGATTAAATTTTTTTTTAACAAAAACTGTTCAAATAACCCAAGTTATTTTTTTTAATTTTAAATATTGTTTATACGGCTCTCTGCAATACTTTAATCTGACTGGTCAATCGTGAGATTCGAGGCCAGATTGTTTCATATAACGTCCACTAAACTGAATAAATGATTGTTGTCCCTGACAAACAATATCCTACGCATCTATTACAGCATCACGTCTCATATTTCTCTGTGAGCGCTTCACTTTATAAAACAATTGACTCAAATTAAAAATACATGTCCATTTATAAAGCAGCTGTGTAGTTAGATCATGTGCAGACAGCTGGTTGTCGTCACAAAATAATCCTGTCACGGTTTGTGATATTAAATGGATGGTTGTACATTATCCCTCATTTTATTGGTTACTCAGTGTCAGACGTCTACGGTCGGGTTGTGGGGCTGATGGTTAGTTGTGGTCATTTGTACCATGGTTGTCGGTGTTGGCCTGGTTGAAGCTCTCTGGGTGGATGAAGCCCAGCCCGTCCTGCTCTGGTGGAAGGATGTCCAGGGGGGTGGTGCTGTCAGGGAGGTCCGGCATCAGGGCGTCGTTCCCATAGCTCACTCTCATCTTGCTCTGAAGGGAGGACAGCTGTTGGGTCACCTCGGCTTGGTCACGCTGCACCAGCAAAGCTGAAGAAAGACAGATGGAGAGACCACAGTATCCCATTGTTAATGCAAGGGCCCTGCTAGAGTGTTCTTGGTGGATGGCA
>JBAJNP010011732.1:0-14348 GCA_036877545.1 Yasuhikotakia modesta | reverse complement strand
TATATACACACACATTTATGTATATACATTTATTATAAGATCAACAGACAAATATTTTACAATTATTTTTATACTAGAATGAAGTTGTTGTTTCTTTGTCCTCAGTAAGTTCCCGCCCTCAGTATTTGCCCCGTCCGTGCCCCCTGCCCTCAGCGAGGACTTGAGAGTGGCGGTTCTGGTTCCCATGGATGCCCTGCTGACGCAGCTTCTGTCCTTTCATCCTTTTGCTGAGTCGGTCCTGGACCCGAACCATCGTGAGCTTGTTACAAACTCTGCTGACACTACTCATTGCTCTACTTATATAACAGACCTTATATACGTTTCTAAAAATCAGAAGTTAATATTCGATGAACTTGTGATATAGGTTATAAATACATTGAGCTTGTGTTTTTCAACAGCTTTAACAATACAGGGCTTCTAACTCATGTAATCTGTACTTAAGTACTAACTTTCTCTATCTAACTGATATTGTTGATCCCTGCAATAGATTTTGATATGAAACCAAAACATTTAATGTTTTGTTATTCTTGTGTCCAAAAGAATAAGGTGTAAATTTAAATACTTTAACTTTTCAAGATTTACCTCAAACTTTAGCTTTCACAATCATTCTTGACATGATGTTCACGGTTCCAAAATTTCTGCCTTGTGCAGCGCATAGATTCCTCGACCCGATGAAGTCTGCAGTTTTTTTATATCAGTTGGGGGTCACGGCGCACAATATTTCAAATTGTAACACATCAGTCTCTGAAGAGGGAAATGAATGGGTGATGGATTTGGTTACATCAGGTCAGGGATGTGATTATATAATGGGCGCAGAGAGACTGACTGTCCCCGGGCAGCACTGATATATTGCTGAGTTTGCATCCTGTGACTCTTCACCTTAAGTTGAACAAGTTCTCATGGCCTTTCGTTCTAGAGTTGAGATTTATGTCTTCATTATTGAGAATTATTGTTGAGAATTATGTCAATTCAGTCGCTATTCAGGCCTAGGTGTAATCTGTGGACATGTTTTGCATTTCTCTGTGCTAATAAATGACAATTGTTTGGTGTTTGTGTGTTTTCAGAGTCCGGTACAGAGCTCTGTCTACCACAGTGTCTGCTACTGGTGACTGTACTGGGTAAAATCTCCTCCCAGCCAGAGGAGGCGCTGCGCTTGTGGAGCGACGGCAGCCAGTTCTCTGAGGAAAATCCCAGGTACATCTATAATGACAGAGAAAAACTTGGTTAACGTTCACCATGAAAGCGATTGGACAGCGTTGCTTCAGAGCCACATACATTGATGGCTTTTCCAGTGACTCTGGGGGTCTCTGCAGAACAAAAGGGGCTTTTTTAAAACCTGTGCAGATGCTTTTTAACTACCCAATGAAAAAATGGAAGCTTGTTTTTCAATTTCCAAACTGGGCTTGATGCCTTTTGAAAGCAATTTTATGCTTTGGATTGCAAGACATTATTAACTAGTAGCACACACACTCTCTTTATCCGCAGATGGTCAGTGTTTGAGGCAGCGTTACAGAGTTTCCGGCGGTGTGCGCTGGAGCGTGTTCTTCCGGTGTGGTTGCCGGGGGTGATGCTGCGAGGGCAGGCGCAGGCCGCAGTCAGTCTGCACCAGCATGTGTGTGTGCATATGTGTGCCTGTGTGGCTGTCCTGCCCGCTCAACACTTCGCTCCACTGGTCAGTGAATTCTGCTTCATCTTAATCTGAATTGACATCCATGGAGTAACAACAACTCGTATTACAAGCTTCCAAGTTGATTTTAATAACATGCGTCACACATTAAACGCTAAGATCACTTTGTACTTTAGCAGGAAAGGTGACAAATAGCTTTATGTCATCAGTGACGACTTGTGTCTGTTTCCCTCAGGAACAGTCCCTGTTAGCTGCCGTGCTGCAGGCAGACACGCAGACGGCGGTGTTGGCTGCAGACGTTTGGTGTTTTCTGGCGCGGTGAGTTTAGACACACACCCAGAGACAATGACTAAATATTTCCACAGCTCTCACTCACACAGACGGCGACATGAACAACTCCAGAACTTTCCTGTGTTAAAATACAGAAATTCCCAAGGTCACAAAGATGAAACGGTCAAAAGATTCCAGAGAACTAATAATAACCTTTTACTAATACAGGTTACTGGTTAGTAATGGAGCCACGAAAATCAAAGAAAAATGACATGACCTACTAAATGCAATAGTGCAATATGTGCAATATGTGCTGCAATAAATGCAATATGTGCTGCAATAACTCTTTAACATTTTACAATAAATCTAAAGTGTATGAAAATGTATTTGCTTTTTATATTATTACTTAATACAAATATATATTTTTTTATTTTAATTATATTCTGCGAAAGAAATACTTCTTTCAACATCTGTATGCCAACTTCTCTACATTGACTAATTGTAAAATGTAATTTTTGGAGGTATAATATACATTTTTGGAGGTATGTTGAGTTGGGTTATGTTGGGTTGTGTTGAGTTGTGTTGTGTTGCATTGAGTTGTCTTTCTCTCTTTAGGTTCGGCTCGGCTGATTTGTGCTTTCATCACGTTCATCTGGTTGCTCACCTGGTGAGTGAGTCTGTGGAGAACTCGTCTTTCACACCCTGAGTGAGCCGACAGCTGCTGTCAGATAAACACCGTCTGAAATAACATTTGTTTTTAACAATGATGTGGGTTTACACCCGGGAACTGTCCTGTTACCTCTGGAAAACTGATTTTAATGTTACCACAAAACTGTTGTATAAATAAATAGATTTTATGGCTGTGTGTGTCATTGTGAATGTCATGGGACGTTTAGTGTCATTTTTGTGCATTAAGTCTCATGTGACACGTGTTGTTGTTGTTTGTGCAGATCAGGTCACGTGTCGGTGAAGGTCATCATCAGCTGCATTTGTCTCTGCTGCTGAGACGTCTGCTGTTCCTCCTGACTCCAAAACACCAGGTTTCTGTCTCTTATGCAACGCTGATGAAACGTTTCTCACAAGCGTTTAAATAAAGCACAGAGTTCTGCAGAGTTCATCACCTTTGACTTTATTCTGAGAACATTGATGACTTTGTTACTTTTCTTTGACTGTCTTTGGCCTAATAATTTCTATCTCTCTCTCTCTCTCTCTCTCTCTCTCATCTTATATAGTTATTATCTGATATAGTTATATAATAAATACATTCCTAACTGTTAGACGTCCTATCTGAAGTTGTTGTTCTGCACACAAGTAACTGTTTCTGGACACCTGCTGACGTGTGTTTTTGTGGTGATCAGATGGAGTTTGTGGAGCGATTTCCTCCCTCTCAGGATGAGAACCTGTGCGTGTGGCGTCACACTCTGCTCCGGTGTCTGTGCGCGGAGGCGCGAGTGCGAGTGGAGGTGCAGGTGCTCTCCAGAGCCTCAGTGCTGCTGCAGGAATGGCAGGACAACGGCTGCATGCTGGGGGGCGTGTCACCGCTGGTAAGAGAACATCACTTCAGATCGTCCACAGCAAGCTGATGATTGGCTACGGTTTTGTCCAAAGAAGCAACTTTAATGCTTTCAGAAACTTAAAGCGGCGATTTATAGTTTATTGTATGGCTGGGAATTTGGTAACCTCGTGATCTGATATGAAAACAAAGAAGAGAAGAAGGATCTATGGCTTTCATTCTGCCTCCATGTAACAGAACGACTCTAACCTTGTCCTTCAGGGTGTGTTTATACAGTTTACACTGATCTCTTTCTTCCCATCTGCTCCCCTTAACTTTTCCCCTGACACTCACAACTGTCAGTCAGTCAGTTAGAGGAAACCGAAATCTTGGAACCAGATTTAAGGTCACATGGGCTGTCTGCTATGGTCGACCCTGAACCAGTTCTGATAAGAGAATTAAGCAGATTAAAGTTTTGATATAAAACCTGCACTTATTTTTGTTATCGAAATCTTCAGGGTCACGTATTGTGTTCTCAACGCTTGTGTTTTCAAAACAGCACACACCCCGTTTGTCAGTTTATCAGCTCTTAAAAACAGCCTCGCCTGTATTTTAAGAGTTACTTAAAAACCAAACCCTTGTTTATGTGCTTCAGAACCGGGTTCTGGCCTGCGTTCTGGTGCTGATGGGAGGACACGACCTGCAGAAAGAATCTGAAACGTCCTGCGTGCAGATCGTGTCTCAGATGTGGGATCACATGTGTAGCAGCCAGGTGAGTTTCAACAGGTGCCATATTCACCTGCACAGTTCTGAGTGGATTCCCACAATCCCACAATCTTGGGTAGTTAGAATGTTTCTGTAATGTTTCCGTTAAGGATACATTCATCTAGCAACAAAATTTTCAACTGAATAGTGTTATTGTTCTTGCTTGGTTATAAAAACAATATTGAAACTTTTTTTAATTCTGCAATGTTTTTAAAGCACTCCAGAAACAACCTTTTAGACATAATTTATAACATTTCATTCTACTCATGTCAAGTGCAAGGACTTTGTTCTTTAGGAAATGTTAACCAATGTTCTAAAAACGTTCCATATTAGTGGGATTAATGTTTTTTATGGTTCTCAGGTTCTGCAGTACCCTGTTCTCCAGTGCAGCGTGAAGCTGCTCCTCTCAATATCAGCCGCAGTAATCAGAAGTTTAGAACCACATGTTATCGTTCAGGTGAACATATTATATCACATTTTACAGAAATCAATGGCCTTCATTATGTTCAGTTACGACCATGTTCTGATTTTGGTCCAATTGTAGGCTGTGTCCTGTTTGAGTGGCCTGACTCTACAGAGATGTTCAGATGATCTGATCTTAGCATCTTTGCAGTTTCTTGCCTCAGTGGGAAAAATATTTATTCCTCCCAATATCCAGGTATGAGTGTCGTGAGTTAATTTTTGAGTGCTTTTGAACAGGAAATGAGTCCCAGTCATGTTGTGTTCTTATAAGTGTGTGTGTGTGTGTCAGTCTCAGGTTTTGCCCAGAATAAGTGCCCTGTTCAAAGATCTCCTGACTCACGCGTCCTGCCTCATATTCCAGCATGTTCTGGAGGCCTTTGGCCTGTTTGCAGAGGTCAGAATTTCCCTGTTATGTAACATTTTAAAAGCATCAGTCAGTTTCCTGTGTTGTTGAAATTGTTTGAGTGAATCAGAAAACAGTGTGATTGCACATTGTTAGAAACAACACAAAAATTAATTAAAGTGATACCATTTATTTTAGTTGGATTAAGTTCAGCTCTTAAATTCAGCTCTCGTTTGTAACTTAAAGGTAACCAACCATGAGGAGGTGATTTCTCAAACCTTGACATCAGAGGAGCTCAAAACCAAAGTGATCAGTTTCCTCAGTAAGGTAAGGACTGATGCACACATCAGATTTTTGCTGCAGTGTTTCTCACAAGCTCATTGTGTTGCTCTCCACACGGCAGACTGTCTCACAGCAGGAGTCTGCGGGGGAGAGATTACGGCGTCTGACGGAGGAAAAGAAGATCACAGAGACTCACAGCGAACGACTGGAGAGAGAGCACAGCTCGCCCGCGCACACACCCTCTGCTGAGGAGGTGAGTGACATCTACAGAAAAACATTAAAACTAAATCTGGGATTTTGTAATGCTTACATTTTATTTTCTGTGCCAGCCGTGTCCAAAACGACCAAGACAAGAGACCAAAGCGGAAGAGGAGTACGAGCGATACCTCCAGACAGCAGAAAGTGCCGTGAAGGCCCTGCGGTCAATCGAAGGGCCCGGCTGCAGCCCAGTACCACCGCAGTGGGTCAAGACCAGACTGGAGGCTCTGCAGAATTTGATCACTGAAATCAACACAACAGCTCAACAGCCGTGATTCATCTGCAACCCCTGCCTGCTTTTTTACCTCTAAATTGACTGAAATCTCCTCAGATGTTTGTGTAAAAGTTGTGTAACGCGAGTCTGTATGGAAACTCAACACTAGAGAGTTTACGTGTTTATCTACTTTTGAAAATAAAAGCCAATTAAAGTTCAGTGATGTCACAGGTTCCAGCCAATGGTATTTGTTATTGTGTCGTTGATCAATCGTAGTTCAGTGTGCAGATTTTTACAGAGACGTTGTCTCACATTTTCACTGGATAAGATATTTCAACGTTAAGGCAAGTTTCCATGTAAAGTTTGTGTGAAGTAAACATGAATTTATCCATTCTTTCACATTGAAATAATTTCCTTTTTGGCTGACAGTGATCAAAAATCTATTTATGTATGTTTGCAGTAATGTTTACAGATACCTACCAGCTTTATGTTGCATTGGAAAATCTTGTGTAAAGTTTTACAATGAATCAAAGTAGATCTTTAAGTAAAAATCTTTATTTCATCAGCAGCTGATAATACAAATAAATTATATCATCCAGTTTCATGTATTTCATCTCACATTGAGGCTTTCTGTCCTTTAAGGCTCAAAATAAAACGTATGGCACAAACAAAAAATGCTTAAACTGACGGATGTGTTTCCGGGTCACGTACCCCTCAGTGTAGCTGGACTGAAGGATTTCTGTAGGATTTGGCATGTTTAAGTATTTTTGAACCTTTACAGTAGCAGAACCATTACCATGGCAACCATAACACCATTTTCCTATAGGTTGATGAACATTAAAATAGTCAAAACCCTCTTAAACTGCAATTTTAAAAATGAATACATTTGTACATTAAATGTGGTCACTATGGCGACATATGTAACGGTGTTTCTGTCTGGATTATTATGGGATTTCTCTTTATATGGCTTTCTGTAGAGGTTTACCAGGCATTTTCTTCCCAGTTGAGGTCTTCATCACCCCAACCTTCTCCCTCAGTCTGAGGAGAAAAACAAGAGACATTACAAACAATTAACAAAACATTAAGCATCAAAATGGCCTGATGGCAAACAGGTGAACTTACCTCAGTTAAGTCAACGGCTGCAAACTTGGCTGTCAGGGTCAGTGTGTCTGTATCTGCTGAGCGTTCCTGTGGTGGAGCTGGGATGGCTTCACTGACTGAGCTCTCCACAGGGAGCAGAAGAGATGAGGAAGACATCTTGATATCTGGAACCATATCTGCAAAGAAGTCCAGCTCTGGATCTCGCTCTGGTTTCTTCTTCACCGCTATGGTGAACTCCTCTCCGAGACCTGCAGCTCCATGGCTTTTGATTGGAGTTTTAGGCTTGGGCTCTGCTAAACTTGTCTTGCTGGGTTTGAGGGCATTGGATGCCTGATCCCAACCTGTGTCCCATGAGTCATGGTTATGGTCTGAAGAACTTTTCACACTAGAGTTCAGCCGAAGAGCCTTAGACTGCCTTGGAGTTCCAGCGCTAGGTTCAGATTTAGATAGCTCAGTGCTTTTTGTTGATGTCTTTGGTACAGATATCGGTAGAGGAGTGGAAGGCGAATGGTCTGAGGTCATTTCAGAGTCCTCAAAATCGTCCCACGGTTCCTCACTCTCAGCTTCGGCTGATATGGCGGAGCCGCTCTGGTCTGGGACGCCCGCGGATCGAATGTTGATTCGGACCGACTGGCCTTTTTCTTTTTCTGCTTCTTCTGGGTCACTCCAGTTGGGCCAGTCTTCATCAGATCTCACAGCTTGTGTGCCTGTTCTGAACCCGTTCAACGGGAACGACATGTTCCTGCTAACCACTACAAGGATCAAAAAGCACAAATATACCCTTTAGGAACATATAAATGGTAGCTCAGTTCTGAATTAAGTGTACTGTTAAAAACATACCTGCCCTCTCTGCTCCTGTGTGCGGCCCAGTGCTCCTCTCAGTGGCTTGTAGCGAGTACATATTTTCCAAAACCACTTTTTTGTCCTCTGAGCGCTTAGGAAACAGATTTAAAACCTTTGGCGGCTGTGAGATGTGGGGATGTGACAGGCCAACAATATGTACAGGAGACGCTGCAGAGAAAAACGTTGTGGTTCAGTTGTGTGCAGATTAAAAATAAACTCATCTTGTGTATTCACTTACAGTTATTTCTAAGTATATCTAATCTTCTATTAAACTGTGGTGCATTAAGTTCCTGTTTGTGGATATATACCAACACTTGTTTAATGCCGCAGTGGCACCCAGTGGCCGGAGTTGGTATCACTGACAGTGTTTCACTCCTATGTGACATTACATACATTTCTTCTTTAGAAGAAAGCCACACAAATGCTATTGTTAAAAGTCTCGGCTGGATTTGATTTATAAATGCGTGTTTACGGAACACAACCAGACTGTGAAAGTCTAATAATAGCAAAGAACAGATGGATGCATCTGTAGTGTTAAATTCTTCTCAAATAAATCACAACAGTTAATGCATTCACTTGACAAACAGTGTCTTACTCTCTGGGGTGACCTCAGTGGACTTGGTGAAGTTTGGTGTAGTCCGTTTAAAAACTTTGGTCCTCTCTCCTCCGACAACGACTTGGGCGCCTAACAACGGGACCAGCACGGCCAGACTCTGTAGCGTCATGGCAACAAGCGAGTCGTTCGTATCTCTCATTCCCAGCAAAACCTGACAGGTAAAGCATGAGGAACAATAAGCGCCATCATCCTCAAAACATCCTGATCTAAGAATTCAGCATTAGTAAGCCATGAACATACAAAACCGAGCTTCTCAAAGTACCTGAGGAAGAATCTGGTTTTTGAGCTCCTCGTGTGGAAAGAACTCGGCATAGACGTGAATGTGGGAGAGAAGGACTATCCTCACATGCTCCTCGTTGACTTTAAAGAGTTTAAGGAGCTGAGGAACCACGAATCTACGGTACAGAGACACAGACAGGAGACACTCCTCGCCGGTGCCAGTATTAGAGTCTGTACATCACAAAACATACATGTGACTTCATCATTTATAACCTTAATTTCTTGATTTTTTAAAACCTTTTAATCTTTTTACTTCTGTTATATTAGTGTTAGATTCTGTTGTTCTTGTTTTATTGTTTTGGCACAAACAAGATCAGCACTCCTAAATTTGTTGTATGCAGAGCTGTACAACGACAATAAAGACATTCTATTCAATTCTTTTCTGATGTCTGCTGTCTTACCCTGCTTAGGCCGCAGCAGATGAGGCAGAAAGCTTCTCACAGCCGTGGGCTCAGCAAACACCAGAGAATTTAGCAGTTTAGGAACCAGGCGGGTAGCAATTAACTCTTCAGGGAGATTCTGAACTCTGTCTAAGAGGAACCTGCAGAAACGCATGGATTTTAATCACAACATGAGGCACGAATTGTGATATCACACCACAATAATCACGATTCTGGGCTCCACAGACACGTGACTCTGAGAGAACGTAAACGATGATCATTATGTAACAATGTTTGTTAAAGTTAATAAGCGTTCGGTCGGGCCTTCATGATGACTTAATCAGATCATCATCTGTCAAATTCAGGAAAGGGCTAAAACTTGAGAAGACACTGTTTTTAACTTCACAAACAGCACTTTTTAATTATTCCAAGCTAATCCAAAGCAGATTTCTACCAAAGTTTCTGAAGGACCTGGATGTCTTGTCTGAAAACAGTCATTTTATTTATTTGAGACTTTGAGAGACTTACTTAAAGAATTCATTCTTCTCCTCTTCAGTTTTCAGGGTCAAACTCTTCAGAAAATTCACAACGTCCAAGAAGTCATTTCTACAAGAGTCAAATACTACATTTATGTACCCTATTTCGTTGCATCAGATATACTGAATAAAAGCCAAATTAATCTTTCAAACTAAAATTAATTTAAAAACACTCCTAACTAGATATTGTCAGAAAAATGTTGGTTTTAACGCTGAAGTTGTCAAAAGCGTTTGAAGTGAACCTGAAGAACTTGTGAGTCAGCAAACTGCTGAGAGACGGTCGAGACGTGGGGTCAGGGGTCAACAGGCTGCCCTGCAGCGTGGTCTTCAGACTCTCCAACAAATCATCTGAGACTGAGAAGGTTTGGGTGGAGGACCACGAGATGTTACGAAAATGAGAAACAGATGGAATGGAAAAATAACGTTACACATGGAAAAAACACAAACAGGATTGGATTGGAAAAACATACAGTCGAACGATTGTGAGACAGAGTAAGACATATGGTTTCAGTAAAGCTTTTTTTCAGAAAAAAACATCACAAACGCCAAAATGTTGCATCAACGCTGCTGCGGTCAGATCACACCGTTCTTTTTATTATTACACGCTGTGAATGGAAACTTGTGTTTAACTGCCTCTGACATGTAATAACTTCCTGAATGCTGTTCTCAGACTATTAACAACTCTGTCACAATGTCTAAAAAAGACAACAATCATAATTCAAAATCACTGGGGCCTTGGCAACAGGCACAACAGGAAGAACTACAGACGCTCTCAGACGACTTTACATGTGTCTGCTGAATTAATAGTCACTTACCGTGTCCCGTCAGGAGCGGAAGTAGAAGCTCCACCATCACTCCAAACGAGAATGCATCCCGGGAATGGGCGTGTTTGTCGGGAAGAGTTTTGAATCCTTCTAGCTGAAGCACAAAAAACACATTATTACTGAGTCTGTGACATAACTGAGATCAAAGGTTAAACGGATGAAATGCTAAACTTTTCTACCTTCTCCTCGGGGGGAATAGCATCATTTTCTCTCACATTCTCGATGCTTCTGAGAAACTGGAGAGAAATTAATACATACAAATAGTTGTGACTTCATTCTCATAATAAAGCTATAACCATTTTTAACCATGAAATAAAGGAGCAACTCAACCAGAAATTTCATCATTTACTCACCTTCAATCTAAAACCTACATAAATTTTATACTTCTGAGGACCACAAAAGATGATATTTTGAAGTAACCAAACACTGGCACCCATTCACTTCCATTAAATGGACACAAAACCACAGAGACATTTCAAAATATCTTCTTTTGTGTTTCACAGAAAAAAAATCATACAGGTTTGAAAAGACACAAGGGTCAGTAAATGAATCGGTAGGTTTCTGTGGGAACTGTCCCTTTAATATAATTAAGAACTTCTAATAAAAGTGTAAACTATTTGTTTCACATCCACAGTTTTCATTTGTTTTAAGTGAAATAATTATGGAAGTCACCTCCGGTGTCGCCTCAGAAAACTTGCAGACTGTTTCCATCCCCCCGAGTTTCCAGTGACCATCTTCACTGACAAAAACTGAAGACATGCAAACATTGTTGTGACTTGATTTGCCCTAAGAGACACAAAGAGAAACAACGGCTCAGTTACAACACAGACCAAACCGTGTATCTGCTTCAGTTATATCTAAATACAGTAATTATTGCAATGAAAACGTGTTAGCAGCAATTCTTACCCTGTCGTGTAGAAAGACGAGGGCCTGCAGCAGATCATACAGGCCAGCACAGATCTCCTCCGCTGTCAGGCTGTCTATCAGCCGCTCTAACGGTTGAACAGGTTCCGTTACTAAATGAATACCTCCGTCCTGAACTGAGCATGACAGGAAGCGGAGGAGACACGGATGACGGAGAGTCTTCAGATGCTATAACGGAAGGTGCAGTAAATTTAATTCAACTGAATTCAAAACATAGGCTCATGTTTTCCACGTTTTGTTCACTTATACCTTGGCAGCTTTATTGACTTTATCTTCATTATCCTGCTTATGCACAAAGACTGAGGCGGGTTTGCCGTCACTGAGGAGGGCGGAGAACATGGTAAGACCGGACGGTAGTGTTAGCAGTGGCTCCTCCAGCACACAGGTGGGCAGAGCGCTGCTCTCTGCACCCATCCTGACACGGAGACGTTTTATCTGCGCTGTCAGAGAGATAAAAACATCAACATGACATATTATTATTAATGAGGGGGGCCGGTGCCCACCAGAAACGTCTAAGGGGTCCTCAAGATGACTTAAAATGATTCAAGATAAAATAAAACAAGTATGGAAAGATGCTAAAACAACAAAATAAATTAAGATATTTCACATTTTTATGATTGTCTTTTTAGTTATGATAACTAAAAAAATAGAAATTGTGGGTTGGGGGGTTGATAGTCTGTCATCAGCACAGATTTCACACAGTCAACAGATGCATGTAGAGACATTATTGAGACTGTTTTCTCTGACTTGAACTGCCTTAGATCTGGTGTTAAAACAGAAATAATGATCAATTCAGTTCTGAAGTCAGTTCTCTGTTTCAAGGCCAATATTATACATATGCATGAGAGTAAATGATCGCTGAACGGGTTTGCACACGTTTGCAAAGCCAAACTGGTGCCCTAACCTCCAGGCTACAGAGTTACCCGAGCAGCGCGTCAGTGCCAATGTCAATGTCAGCCACCGATGACACACAACATGTTTCTAATGAACCAAACAAGCTCTTTACCACATTGATTTCGGGAAATGTGTTTATTTGCGGATCTGAAGAGCTGTACAGCGATCACACTACCTGTGTGTCGGTGTCGCCTCGCAGGAAGCGAACAGCTCAGGAAAACCAGTTTCCCTTTCCAGCAGAAACCATGATCGCCAAACACCTCAACAGCGCCAGGGTTTCATTAACCTCGATCAGGTCTGTCGCTCCCAACACATTTTCTCTAGCGCAAATCAATGATTTTGACAGACTTTTGACAGCGATCGTGTATTTTTAACCTGGCGAAAAGCACAACTTCCTGTTCGCCAACCGTAAACACCGGCTCTTCCTGTTATAGATTTGGACGAAACCATTGCGAAATCTTTTGCTTTGCGGGGGGGACGCTGTTGCTCAACAACATAAGGCGATGGACGTGTTGAAAGTAAATTTCAAGTTTGCGGTTTAAGCCAAGAATATTACATTTTGATATATAAAGTATTGTTTTAATTTCAAATGCATGTGAACTGTGATGTTTTGAGTATAATGTATGCACTGATCCATTTTTATCCCCCCGATACATCGCTATTGGTGTATCTGTCGGTGGTGTGATTTTGATAAATGGTTTCACCCAAACCAGTTTTAATCTTTATTTTTAATTATTAATGTTATGAAGAAAATAGACTTTTACACTAAACACAATAATTTATACTGTATGACATGTTTCATGAACCCTGCGTAAAATATAATATAACAGTAAACATAACGCTTATATATTAAGTAAAAAAATAGCACTTAGACAATAAACATCCCACTTTACATTAAAATAAAATATAAAATAAAGTATAAAACTGGATTGTGTTTAAATTGTTTACGATTAACAAGTCTTTTGAAATCACCCCAGCCGGACGCGCGCACTCACACAGACACGCGCGCGCGCGCCGAAATGACGCGAAGTCACATATGAGCTCATTGGCATCTCTCGGTTATAAAAACATACCAAATTATTCACCTATGCTTTATTTTTCAGGTCGTTTTAGCACCATAACTTCAGTGAGGACAGGACGGTGAAAATAAACACGGTCGTCTGAGGAAAAACAGCCAACATTTGTCCTCACACAGACCTGATGTTACGAAACACTCCTAACTAGTACGAAACTAGTTACCCCTCAAAACAGCTAGTTAGACTTTTTGTCCTCGTTTTGCCTCACCTGAGGTAAAAAGACCCACATTAGGCATTAATATGAGGGTCAAACATACCAAGCTGGTTAACTGGCCTAAAAATGAGGTTTTCCACAGATTAAAACGGTCCATTACAGCCGAACCAGGTCCAGATACGATCAACCTCAGGTAAATGTTAATGTTTCCTATTACAAAGGTTAGTTTTCACTTATAAGCCAAACTTAATGTCATAAATGCAGTAATACCAATTTATAAACTAACATTATAAAACATATCATATACAATAAAACATTGTGCCATCGGAACAGTATGTCTATAACAAAGTTGCCTAAACAAACAGCAATGATATAGCAATAATACTTTTATTCTTTAACACAGACCATAAATACAGCATTTTTGAAGTATGAATAATGTGAGAAAACTGTGCAAATAAAAGTTTTTACAGTGAAGAGAGAAAGTTGTCACCGCACCCTCACAAACTAGACGATCACTAACTCAACACTGGCGCTATATTGGACGCGACCCAACAGAGCAACACCGACGCTTTCTGCCTCTATATAAACGTCAAGCCTCCAGCAGGTGAAACACACAGAGACCATTGCAAACTTTATTCGTCTGTTTTGTAAAATACTCGCTGCCATTTCATCGACTTTTTTCTCTGTGATGCGTCAGATATAAACGACTGAGATGGCAACATATCTGTCTGTTTTTCTGCTGTTTGCATGTGTCTCCTTAAGCCATTCAGATCCAAGTAAGTCTATCTATCTATCTATCTATCTATCTATCTATCTATCTATCTATCTATCTATCTATCTATCTATCTATCTATCTATCTATCTGTCATCTGCCTGCCTACCTACATCTATCCATCTATCCATCTATCTATCTATCTATCTATCTATCTATCTATCTATCTATCTATCTATCTATCTATCTATCTATCTATCTATCTATCTATCATCTGCCTGCCTACCTACATCTAT
>JBAJNP010011731.1:0-14349 GCA_036877545.1 Yasuhikotakia modesta | reverse complement strand
TTTTGTAGCAGAAAAACTGCCCCTGCAGTCCAATTAAATGTGTTTCCGGACCCTGGCATGAGGCATGTAATGGGATGTCTGTTAATTCTGCTGAGTAAATATGGATGTGTTATTTCCTGTACTAATGTAGAGCTATGAGAACTCACGGCCTGTACATCTTTTCCAGTGAAGATGACCAACAGCCAGAAGCTCTTTAACACTGTTATCCATAGATCTGGTGAACTGACTGTACATTTCACACTTCTGTTCTCTACAGTAACATCAGGAGAAGACCACTGTTATCATTGAGTTCATATTATATTTATCAGAATTAAAAAACAGTAGAGTAAAAGTTCAATATTGTCTCACACTTGAACCGGATCAATCTCTGGAAGTTCTGGATCTATGGTGGAGAAGATTTTCACGCCCACAGTTTCATCCTTCTCTGTTTTTCGCTTCCCTAGTTTCCAATCCTGAAGGGATAACAATCCAAAAAATTAGTCTTAAAATCGACTTGTATACAGTAAGTCACCACAACAGTGAAACATTAGAATTTCTCATATACTTAAAATATGTGATAGCAATACTCTTTAAACAGAATGAACAGGCTTTTGTTTGTCTCTTCTCCGTTTCACAAGAGCTCTTAACCTTTTGGTATCCAGAAGTCTTTATCTTTAACTCATCCAGGCTGTTGTTTAATTTTCTTCTTTATTTTATTTGGTAAGTGTACAATGTTTATAAGTGTACAAGCTGCCACAACTATCAGCAAACAAACTGACTGTTCTGTTTTTTGTTTGTCAAACCCTCCATTTGCCACTGACCGGAAAACAGTTATTTCAAAGTCATGTTTATGTGGAAAACACACACAGAAATGTTTTGAAAGCACCTCAGTGTTTTTGGAAAAAAATCAACCTACAACTGGCTTAAAGCCACTCAATGCCAACTCAAAAACTTACATGTCTATGTATAGTGCAGGTACTGTATGTGTATTTGTACTGTATGTTTACTGTATGAATGCAAACGCACCTTCTCATCCTTGTAATTAAGGAACAGTTGGAAAACGTCACTGTTTGAGATGACCGGATGCCGGCACATCCGTGACATCCAGCCCTGCAGGCGTTCCATGCGCATTTTAATAAATTCCTCTTCAAATCGGCCTAAACAAGAATGAATGACAGATGTGAAGCAGTCCAGTGTTGATCTAAGGCAAAAACACTTTTTATGGAAAAGACTGTTTTGGTTTATTCACCTGTAACCTGTTTGTCTGGCAGACATGGGATGGGCAGAGCGCAGCCGAACTTCTCCACCAGCCTCTCATATAACCAATCGAAGTGTTTGTATCTGTGATTGACTGGTCTGTTTGTAGTCTGTGGTGAAACAATTAAATAAACTAGGATAAACAGCAGTTAAAACAACAAATACAAGTAGTCAAGATTATTCAAGCAGGCCTGAGGTGAGTTTAAAAGAAACTTACATTAGGTGTGATCTGGTATTCGATGTAGCTCTTCAGACCGTACATTTTTGAACCCTTTTTGGGGTCGGCCACTACACAGTCTAACTGGACTTGTGGATACAACCAAACTGGACCCACTTCACCCGCCTGCAAGCAAAATGAAGGTTTAAACATTTTTTCTCAGTGAAAAGAAAAAGGTTTGCTTCTGCCTAGGAAGGATGTATTTATATCTCACATCTTTACAGTCAACAGTGAAATTTAATGTTGTTGTCAAGACAACAGTGTTATATATTAAATTGTTAGCCTCAAACGTGATATAAACACTTATATAGTTACAAATAACTTACATATACTGGCAGTCTGTCATTTCCTTTAGCCGTGTGCTTGGTTAGCAAATACACCTCTGGGTTTGGGGTTTTGGAGAACACTGGAAACCTACAAGAAAAACATGAAACCTTTTTACACTTTGTTTAACAAACATATTATTGGATATATGAAAATAAGTGATTTTACTTGTTTAGCGATAACTTCATTGTGGAGTGACCCCCACCCCGCTGCATGGTTCCCCCCTCCTCCGTCTGCGGCCCACCGTAACCGCCCGTCGACTTTCCGTCATCGGAATCATCATCCCATTCCTCATCAAAGGAATAGACAGAACCTGGAGGTCAGGACACATCATGAACATCCATCTACATCACTAAATTAGAAACATTATTTTCAATAGACATACAGAGTGTGAATAATGGTCATTTAACTGTCGTGGTACTGTAGTGTATTTCATATATATAAAACATATGTTGAAGGTGTTTCCGTAGACGTTCCTGTAGCTCAGTTGCTAGAATATTGTGTTAGCAGTGCAGAGGTTGCGTATATATTTTATAATAAGTTTTAGTTTGTTATGGCTACTTCAAAAACCTGGAGGACTTTATCTGTGATGCGCTTAAAGGTCCAGACTAAGTGGAGGTACAAAGTTCTCATTACAAAGTAAACATGACCAAATGAATCTATAATGCAGAACTCACCACACTTACCAAAATTACCTGCTGTTTCCTGGTCAGTGTAGTTATAGTTGTCTGCAGAGCAGTTGTTGGACCATGTTGTGGCAGTCCAGGCTTCATTTCCATTAACCCCCTAAACAAAAAAACATTTATCAAGTCATTTTTATGAAGCCCAGCTTTCACACTCTTTATACTACAGCATTTGGCAGGATTTAATGGTGTCTATCACAACCAAAATATGACTGTAGCCACTCCTACTGAAACAAACATCTGACTTCAGCCTTTCTGATGGCACTACAACTCCTATTAGCATTATTTTTTGGTTACATTAATTCTTTGGTCACATGAAACATTTTTGTCTCATGACAAGTTATAGTCCCAGTATCTAAACAACACAATGTGTGCATAACTTCTTCAAAGTCCTGATAAGAAACTATTAAATAGAAAGATAGTTTACAAAAATGGAAATGAAACTTTAGCTGGATGAATATTTAGACTGCTACTTCTGCTTAATGTTCAAACATAAACCCCACAAAAAATACATTCTTTAATTCTTTTAAAGCACCATTTATTTAAAAGGCTACAAACTGTTGACTGAAACCATTATTTGGTATGTTCATTATGAAGATGTCAATAACAACTGTGAGCTTCTATTTATGGACAAATGGCCGACGATCACAAATGAACAGAAAAGAATATAAATATGCAGTTCTGAAAGGTCTCACACTGAGAAAAGGCCTGCTTTAGGAACTAAAAGGCCAAAGGCTCTTGAGTTTGCATCTGTCCATTAGTTTAAGACTTAATGGCCAATTTCATCAATACACCTGACCTTGATGCTAGCAAAGACCAACTCACAGCCTCGCAAAACCATTTTCTTGCTTCCTGGCCTCAGCTATTAGGACAGTCTATACCAGTTTTTTTCTGAACACAATATTACTCTTATGTTTACCATCATTAGGGCTTTGGTGTTGTGGATGCCCCCCATAAGGTGAGTTAGTCACCAGTGGATGATGGAAAGTTAGACCATTTGTTCAATTTTCCTGCAAGTGCGCTTTGCTAAAGAAACACTTGACATGCTTTCTCCCATTCAGATAAATGCAGTGCACAACCATCAACAGCCATCAACAGCCAAAATCCTCAATCACAGCACCTTCTATATTCAAAATAACTTCAAGTGTTCTTTAGATGTTTATAACTTACTCAAATTTTACATCGATATCACAAAGATACAGCACACTTAAATTTAACAGCAAAACTTAAATCTTAAATTTGATTATTTTGAAGTAGTCTCTACAATTCTACACACTTTGAATTCCCTCAACCAACCACAGATTCCAATCCAATATTAAAGCAGTTGCAATTTAAGATCTCTACATCATCCAAGAGTAGTGGATCTAATCCACCTTTAAATAGAAATCCACGCACCTGCACAATTTACGTTATTTCTCAGAAACAAATTTTAAGCATGTAAGCATAAGAATTCAAAACAAAACACTTTTAATATCATGAGAAATGCAAGTTCGGTGAAGTGCGTCCAAGCTTGACTAGTTGTGTGGATTTCCCGTCTAAAAGATCATTATCAGGCTGATTGCATTCTTGCTAAAATTGTGCCAAAATTATTCTCCATCTGTCATTGGTGAAACTGGCCCAAGCTTAATAGGGAGGACAGATTTCCCTTCTCATCTGTCTGCAGACTGCCAACAGACAGCCGACAATCACACGCCATTACATGCCACACAGACGCACCAAACAAAGTGTGTACGTCTGACAAACTACTAAGAGAAAGAGCGGGCGAGAGAGAGGAGAGAGGCTCGTGCCTAATGTCTAAAGCCATAATGAGGCCCATTTACTCTCATTCTGTTGCTTCCACAGGAAATGGATTTCAACTGTGGATGACACACAGGGCCTTTGTGCAATGTTTTGCTCTCCACAACAGTGATTAAATGAATGCAGATTTCTAGTAAAAGGTGGCAGGGGAAATAGGGAAGAAAAACTGAGATTTGAATAGTGGGGTTTTGTTGGTTGTGGTTTCAGTGAGCGCTGCTTCACGGAAATCACATCATGTGGTACCACAGATGCTTCTTATTGATACCGTATGCAAAGAACTTCTCTTTGAACTGGAAGCTTTTACGTGTTGTGTTAACACGTTACAATGTTTTTAATATGAGAATTAGATTTAGCTACTGAGTAGTACAAACAGTTACTGTGGTAAATTTACAGTACCTGAGTATTTGCAGAGCTGTTGTTGTAATCACAATTGTGAGCATCATTGTACTGTGTCGACGCTGCGTTTGTGGAACCAGGCTTGAGCTGCAAACATGGAAATGTATTCAGAATACTATACATACACATATATTCAACATATAAACTACAATGGATGTAAATGTGGAAAAATGCATTTGACAGATGCTCGCTTTGATTTTGTGTGTCCTGTCTTCTGAGGGAAAAATTAATCCACACTCTTGATTCATCTAATAGTGGAGAATGTTGGGAATACAGTGAAATTTAATGAAAGGTGACTGTATTTTACCTCAATATAGTCCTCTGGCACCAGTCCAGTGACTCCTCTGGAGTTCTGAGCTTCTACCCAACCACCACCAACATTCTACATGAGACACAAATCACATATACACACCTCTATAAAGCAGCAAATCCTCTCAGCTAATCTTCTCTCTTATGCTATGAGAGTCAGTCTTATCTAGCTTGGTGAAACACTAGAACCCAAGCTCTGGGTTTACTCACCTGGTTAGTGACAGTCAGTATTTCACCTTCCTGCACAGTAAGCTCATTGTTACCTGGTTCGGCGGTGAAGTCATACAATACCTGGGCCTGCACACAAAGCCCAAGGCAAACATATGCGTTACATATCACAATAACTGCATGAATATTTCAGTACAGGCTGGGCAACAGGTTTGCTTCCTGTGTTATGATACTGAAAACACGTTTCTTAAGACTAGCATTATAATACAATCACATTATAACACAAACTAAGCACAAAAATGGTATATGGTTACTTATCAGCTGAGGGCATATTACAAACCAAAATAAGATAATAATAATATAAAATAAACAATTCTGTTTATATGTTTACTGTAAACAGTTCCCAAGTCAGAAAATAAAATATTATGCAAGCAAGTCACAGCTTTTATTTTCTTTATAAACACAAAATAAACACTTTATACCACATATCAGGACAAACATATCCCCAAAACAAAACAACAAACAGCGTTGGCCAAAACATAAAACTTCTTTCTTTAGGTCACATCACTTCCAAGCTTGAGAAAGTTCATATTTCATATTCAGCGTTCATACAGATCACATGTTTACATGATACTGCTGACTGTTCGTATCACTGGATGACAAATTCTTTGTTTCTAAAAAGGCAAAAAAGGCTTTTGTTTCTAACAGGATGCACCATGTTCCTGTTCACACAAACTGAGCCAGCAAAGTGGACACTGGCGACGACAAACGCGTGTCTCTAAACCTACTGATCCGCCTGCCTGGCAGCATTTTGCGGGTATAATCGGCACTATAACCTCTCTGAATAATATTCTCCATGCTGTCTAAATAGGTAGCTGCGTTTTGACACACAGCCTGTTTGTTGTCCCTAAGTCCCCCCCCTTCCCAAAATATCTGGATGTTGGATATTTTCAGAGTTACTAAGCGACAGGTTGTTGTGTTGACAGGCCGCGTCTGCAGCGTTACTGAAACAGGGTAGCAACCATATACGTGGTTGTATTTGATATCATTTGGCTGTCAGGAGGCGATATGCACGTTTCTGCAAACATTGCATTTCAGTGTAAACACGACGTTATGTTTTAAGTCGCAACATCTGCGACATTTCTCGTTTTGAACCCAAGACGTTTGCTAAACTAACATGGTAAACATGCGGCACATCATTATTTAACATTATAGGCGCATCTACAGCTGCATATAATGTACATTATTCACGTTAAGATCTAACTGTAAGTTTAGGTTTGGGAAGATAAGCACAAAATATACACCGGCGACCCAACAGCACAAGGAGGATTTTATCGATTACTAATACAGTCCAAACCAGCGCTTGTCGTGTTAAAAACTTACCTTTAATGCCATCGTGAAATCAGATGTTCAACCACCATTAACTTGCGACATTAAATCGTAGTGAAACCTTTCTGTCCGCAAGCCAAGCGAATATTACGCATGTGTTATGTGGCAGCGGATCATGTCGCTTAGCGAACCATCGCTCGATGAAATGCTGCGATCTGACCCATAAAACCAGATGGGCGTCAGAAATGTTGAGTCTCGACCTCTTTCCCCAACACAGACCCGGAAAACTTCAGCACGCTGGCCTGAGAAATGTGACTTATTGAGATGCCAAAACGGATCTTCCTCCAACTCCAACACAACGCCCAGTAAAGCCTATGTAAACAACCTAAGACACTGTGCAACGAAACGCTACGTTTCAGAGTCCAGTTACATTTTGTGCAACGCGTTAGACTTTAACAACAACAATAATAATAATAGCACATTCGGATTTATATTTGTTTATTTGTTAATATATTGTGTTTGTGGGATAATAGCAATGCAACATTATAGGCGCATTGTGACAGTGAGGCGTGTCAGTGCAGGTTTGCAGAAGAACAGGCTTCTCCCACCGCAGTCGCAGCTCACCAATAACGCTCAATAACGGCGGATATAAGCACAGTGTGGAGAGAAAAGCAAACAGAAGGGAGGATCTGCACAAAATATGTGCCACCCTCGGTGAGGTGAGGTTGCCATCTACTGGACACGAAACACAAAATCGCATTGGACCTTTTCATAACTCAGTACCTTCAGGATGGCTGCAGTGTTGTGTGCCTGTACTGTATGGTTCCCATTTATATCAAACTGTAAGTAAATCATTCCTACTTACTTAGTAAATTTACCCATTTATTAACATAAATATATAACAAATAATGTTTTGAAATACATTTGTATTAAACAAAAGCTTCTTTTTTAATATATCAGAAAAACAGTATCAGCGTCTTCAGAAAATACACATTTTTCTAAAATAATGTATTTATATGTTGTGTATAGACATCCATTCATCCATCCATCTAAAGAGAGAATGCAGACATGTTTTAGGTGAGAGTGTGTGGGTATAAACTCATGACACAGATGGTTTACGCAAATACAGTCCCATTGGAGCAAAAGCCCCTTTAGTTGCCTATAGAGACCCCCAGTTTGGTGAAGGTTATATGGTCATTTTCAGTGCTTTGTGTGTGTCTGGGTGTAAAGCAGAGTGGGAGAGGGGGAGACGGAGGGGGTTTGGGGTCATAATGCCAGCAGCTGCTCGGTACTGATTGTGTTTTACTTTTGTTTGCTGTTCTCCACATCAGTCTGAGGGGAGACAGAAGGGAGAAC
This sequence comes from Yasuhikotakia modesta, assembly GCA_036877545.1. Classification (NCBI taxonomy): domain Eukaryota; kingdom Metazoa; phylum Chordata; class Actinopteri; order Cypriniformes; family Botiidae; genus Yasuhikotakia; species Yasuhikotakia modesta. The sequence goes on along the minus strand of JBAJNP010011731.1, from coordinate 6,534 downwards.
ACAAAAACAGAGATGCTCTCTTGTTATGAGAAACTGATGAGCTGGAAGAGATGGAAGTCACTGCAGGTGATGGGAGAACTTTCTAGAAATCTAGGGTGTTTCCAATTTCATTCATCTTTTGCATTCTGTGGGATCAGTGTGACTTCTCAGGGTTTAACTTTGGCTGGATAAGTTGGATAAAGGATGTTAAATTCAACTGATTCAACAACTTGGTGATATTTTGGTTCGGTTATATTTGACAGGGTGGTCATTGGGACTACAAAAGTACAATAAAACAGTCATGTTTAAACAACATTTACATACTCTTGCTGTTCATTATGGTTTCACAGCTGGCTGATGCATTTTTAATCTGTGAAAAGAAGATTTGGCTGAGAATCTGGTGCAAGGTTATATTCATGGATTCATAGCCCAATTTTACCAAATTAGCTGCTTTAACATTGTATGTGAATATGTTAAATTATGAACATTAAATTACATTAGATAATTCAGCAAAAGAGTCTGTCTTAATTATATTATATTGTTTTAAACATAAATGACTTTCTGTCTTTTGTGGAGCACAAAAGAAGATGTTAGATCTCACTCTCCATTCACTTTCATTGTGTAGAAAAAACGGTGTAACATTTCACTCCTCAAGTGGAAATAAATCTGTGAGCTTGTACTTAAGCTAAGCATGAGAATTATTCTGGTTATATTTTGCATGTATGAGTTTACGACAGCAGAGGTCCCTCTAAGACAATCCTTTTCAATCATCAGACTCAGGGTCCATGTTCTCAATACTGTGCTGTGAGCATGAATAGTATGTACTATGTATTATTTATGAGGTGTTAATAGCTCACAAAAACAGATGAAGTATGCACTTTAATTTGATTTAATGAACTGTCTCTAGTTTTTAATGTGTCAGTAACTATCTGCATATTGTTGATTAATAAAACATTGAGTGTGTTGCTTAACCTCTGTTATCACAACAAATGATCCTAAATAATGGGTGGACAGTCAGTTGGTTAAAATGCGCTTCAGCTATAATGACTTATATGTGACATTTGTATATAATCTAAATGAATTCATACAAGATGTTTGTTTTATCTCCGCTTGCTCCTTTAGTGCTATTGTGTCCTGAAAGGCCTAAGAATTAATCAAGATCTGCACCTGCCAATTACCTCAGGCATATTTATTAATGCTGTTGTGTTGCCAAAGAAAATAATGTGTTTGGAGGTCATAAATAACTTAGTGAACTGACTGTGCCAAAAAGTTCATTGTGTTCAGTTTTGGAGCACTTGTATCAATGGGATGTCTTTGGGCGCTGTGCAGGTGTATTCACTTCCTTCAGCATTTAAAAGGCTAATACACGTCGAATAAATCAACACTCATTTAGTTCAGGGAAAAGATTCGGATTAAACGGTTAATGGATGCGGTTTGTTGGCGCGAAATCAGTAATTAGTGATGAGGTTTCTGGCATTCGCTATTCATTGATCTGGTGCATTTTAAAATTAATACATTTACTTTATTATCCCTGCAAAATTTTTAAATACTTTAATATGTAAATTAACAACTACAAACTTGAATAGGTCAACCTGTAGCCCACTGATTATATTGTTGTTTCCTGTATGCAGTATGGCTGTGATATAAAGTACATATATGCCGGGTTTGTTTTAATTTTAGCTTGATTTTAAAGTAAACCAGGCAGAAGAATAGAAAACTGTGTAATTATGTATCCCATTGACTCTTACTCTTTAACTTACAGGTACACTCAGAATTTTAGCAAATACATCCAGATGTAAGTTTAAATGGATCTCATTTTGTGAAAATGCCATTAAAATGATCTTCCTGGTCCTTTTAAGACCAATAGTAAATGGTACGTTAAATTTCACTCAACAATTACAAAAATTCCACATTTACGCTCACATGATGTTTAAAAGCAAAGTTTTCATATTGATCTGAACCAACAAACTCCTCACTCCTTCCAATGAGTTTTACCTCACAGCTGTTAAATACAGCAGTAGTGATATAGACTAATTATGGTTTCACTAATGGACTAATCGATTTATTTAGAACAACACAAGCGCATCTTTTTAACAGTGAACAATAAAATAAAAAAAATGAATTTATGAAGTCCTCTGTTTATTCTCGAATTTCACAGCTAAATGCAAAATGAGGCCGTTGAATGTGTGAATGTTGTCCTGATGTTTTAAAGGGTCTCTCCTCAGTTTGTTAACTGGCAGTATCAGTCTAAGTGCTTTCTCATGTTTAGTTACAACAGAGTTTAATGTGTTTTCTTAAATTGTTTGTTAGTATTTAAACCTATTATTTCTATTGTTTAGGGGCAGGAAACTCTGGCAGTAGCTACGGATGTGTTCTTGTGTTTTCAGGTGAGCTGTTATGCATGCGAAAATGTGATATTGTGCATGTTTTCAAAACAAAATGTTTTTATTGTGCAAGGTAGCTGTTACCTCAAAATTAAGCCTGCTAAACAAAACAACTGTCAAATACATATAATAAATACATAGAATATTTATTAGATGTATTTTTAAGCATTAAACACATATAATAACCTAGCTCAATTTAACACTGTATTCTGGTGGCTTTATATTAAATTTACTTTGTTATAAAACAGAGAAGAGTTCATTAATATATTAAGGCCCTCCTTTAACACATACAATTTGTGAACATATATTTTCCTCTGACCTTAGAGTATAGAGCAGCTTTATTGCTCACTGCTGTTAGAGTAAATATTGTATTATTCAGCAAATCACATGGCTTTAAAATTTCATTTTTATGCTAAAAATGCTTAAAATGTTCAAGTACCAAAAATGTATTCATTTATTTCAGTACTTTTCTAAATTATTTTAATTATTTAGAGCAGTTTTAAAACAGAAAAAATACTTCAGTGTAGCGATGATATGAAACAATGATAATTATGTCAGCTGCCTGAATATGGCTCAGTTGTCTGAGTCTAGTTCATGAAACAAATGTGTTTAAACACACAAATAAGTCAATATTCTCTCATCTATCCCTCCCCAGACTCATTACATCAACCTCAAGCTGTCTAACACAGATCCAGCTCCCAGTCGTAGGTGAGAAATAACAGAATTGATTATGTTTTTGCAGACACCTGTAGTTGGAGATGAAGCACCTGGCATTAGATTGTACCCTGCTGTCCTATTGGCTGACGGTTTGCCTCCTGCCCAATAGCGGCCTCCCCCTGTCTCACCCCCAGCTTTGGAGCCATGCTGCGCAGCAGGGGCAGCAGGACCGGCTTTTTACCCCAGGAGGGTCTTACTACTGCTGGGCTGCTGGCTTGCTCAGCTCCTGTCCTGCAGATCGGGTGAAAAGGGACCAGTCACCCGCTTACCTCAGATTCCTGCACACACTGAATGACTCTCACACCTGGAGAATATGTGCTGTGTCTGAACTCTATTATTTGTGCAACATGAGAAACAAATGACATTTTGATATAGAGAATATCAGAGGGTTTTTATGAGCAATGCTTTTTAAGATGTTTAATCTATTAGGTATTACTTTAAACATAAAATTTTAACGTTCGTAACGTTAAAGCTTATTTGCCAAAGCTTATTATATGTGTAACTAAAAGCACAGAGGTTTCACATTTGTGGAAAAAAGCATGCCATTTACATGAATTCAAAGCCTGTAAAACTGAAATGAAACTGAAAATGTATGTTAAAACTAATCCAACTTGCTTTAAATGTATAGTTAATCTATAGGTGTGAACAAAAGTTATATGTAACACATAATATGTTATTTTAATTATGGTTAATTTCATAACATGCAGTATAAACAATATTTAGTATTAAGAAGACAAGCATAGATTTATAAAACACAGGTTTAGAAATGAGCACAGGTTTGGAGATGGGCACAGGTTTTTAGATGAGCACAGGTTTGGAGATTTGGAGATGGCCACATGTATTTTCTGCTCAGCGAACCATCAAGGTGGAGGTGGCTAATCTGAGCGCACACACTCCATGAATAAGTGCTTCCATGTGATGCCAGACATGATAAAACAAATAATCATTTTGACGAGAGCGATAGAGAGAAAGAGAGAGAAATATGTTACAATTATAACAACCAGTGAAGCATAGTCTTCATATAAAATGCATTAGTTTGATTTGACACATTAATTATCTGTTTTTGCAGATGTTTCGCAGCATTGTTGTGCAAACAATTTCAGGGGGAGGAATTAACAGGAAAGTGATTCTTGCAGATTTACCTTCACTCATGCAGAGAAAACCGAGCGATGCAGCTGGAGAAAATGGAACCCAGAGCGGAGAGATCGTCTCAACAAGGTTATCATTACACCCTGATACTCCCTCGAACCCCAGCATTTTCTCTACCCACGTGGTTTTCAATGCGCTCTCCATTTTTTTGGCTGATTTGTTGTAGTGAGGAGAAAGGGGGAGGTAAAAAAGCCTCTTATTCAAGCATCACAAAGTACCATAATCATGAAGATAAAGAAATTACACACTATAGATTTCAAAAGGAGATAATGGACTATTTGTTTGTTTTTATGCTTATTTGTGTAAATTGTAGGTGCTCCACGATGCCTCAGCCACACAGGGATTGTTGCTGCTATTGCTGCTCATCTTTTAAAAGATCTTAATTGCAAAGCAAGCAAACAGCATTTTGTTTGTTTTGTAGGAAAATGAATGGCAGAGAATGACAGACGCAGCTTTGTTTTAACACTGATCGTAACAAAAGGAAACAGATTGTGCCGTTTAGCCTTCCAGGCGTCCTCATGAGGGGTGATAGGATGCGTTTTTTTATGTGAACGGATTAAAAGAACTGGATCACAACACTTTTTTTTCCATTTTAAGAATGTGTACAGGTGCCTTGGTCCAAAATGTAGCGCATACACAATCCATTAACAATGGTTTTTGAAGTATATTAGTTTTTTAAGAATAGTCTTTTAAGTATTTTAAAGGATGATTCAAGCAACACTATTTAAGCAACGCACTGAAACATGTTAGGGCAAAATATTTTCACAAAATTGACTAAAAAAGTTAGTTTGAGAAAAGTTATTTCATTATTTATTTGCAGCTGCTACTATTATCTAATGCAATCAAATGAATACATTTTTAATTACTGCTTAAAGAGCCCAAGACTTTTATGGCCAGTTATATTTTTATATCTTATAAAATTTCAACTCTTTTAAATGCCAAAGTTGAAATTGTGAAGTTTAAGCAGATACGACATTTACAGTTTATGGTATTAAACTAATTTTGCATTCATGTTATTGTAAACACAAGTTTTTAAATCTTTCATTGACCACACAAGGACATGTCTGACAAAATGATAGAAACTTGCAGCCTGAGTCACCGTTCACATATGCTGAAAAAAGATTAAATACTATTGAATAAGACTGCCCGAGACTGTCAGTTTCTAACTTTCTGCCTGTTTGTGTCCATTGAATAAAGTCACACAGGTGTAGAACATAAATTTGAGTTGATTAAATTATGACAGGATTCGGATTTTTAAGCGCACTATCCCTTTAAGTATTCAAACACTTCTAAATGATTTTCATGTCCATGCAAATCACCTAATATTGAAAAACATCTGATGAATGCTTGAATGTATCGAGTGCTAATATTGCTGCTGTCTGCCCGTTTTGTGTGGCAGGCAGCCCATACTGTTGCCACTGGAATTTACAAGTCTGTAAATGTTGCTCTAGTCAGAAAATAAAGGACTTAGGTGTTGTGTAGTAATTCATCCCGCTTCATGATGTTTGCACACATACATACACACCTTAGAAGCTATATTCATAATAACCTCTCATAGACCTCCCATTTGTGATTTTTGGGCCTTTCAAAGAGTAAGGACAACTTCAGATGTGTTTTAGAATGTTTCACGTTTTCATTTTAATTAATTTTAGTTGCCCATTAAGCCCCTGTGGAAAGCATTAGTTCTCCTGTTGAAACTATTGGCTGGCCCCCAAAAATGTAGAACATTTCAGGTTTTTCTATTTAGTTTCCAAAATCCCCCCATGACACACACTCATACACACATACACGCACACAACAAACACACACTCACAACTATTCAGATGTGAAAATTAATGAACCAGTCTCCATTTCAGCACGTAAAACTCAACCCTCATCTCTCATTGGCTGAAAGTTTGGGCATGATATCAGAAGCGCAGCTTTATCTCAACATTGCAAGAGATACGCAGAAAGAGAGGCCTCTCGTAATATCTGTTTTCTCTCTCTCTGCGCCTGCTGTGTTGTGCTAAGCTTTATCAAACAGCCGTGTGTTTGTTTGCAAATGCAGGATTTCACGGGTCATCCTTTATCAGCTCTCTCTCTCGTCACCTCCAGACTTCCCAACATATTGTGCCATGTTTTCTCCGTTGGTTCCAAACAAGCCGCTCATCCTGGCCGTTGCGATCTGGCTCGTGTGTTACTGTGTGTGTGTGTGTGTGTGTGTGTGTGTCTCCTCTCACAACTCCTCTCATCTCCTCTCACAAACACATGGCCTCTCACTTTCCTGCCCTCCACCCTCCTTCATCAGAGTCATGAGCTGTTTTTT
>JBAJNP010011730.1:0-14350 GCA_036877545.1 Yasuhikotakia modesta | reverse complement strand
GAGAGTTTACCAGAGAGTTTACCAGAGAGTTTACCAGAGAGTTTACCAGAGAGTTTACCAGAGAGTTTACCAGAGTTACCAGAGTACAGACAGACTGCAGCTGTAAATATTTCCTATTTATTTTATGTCAAAGCTTGTCTTTGTTTTATTTATAATGTTAAATGTGGTCTCAAACCTTTGGAACTCCTATTTCAGAATAATCTGTAATGCTGATTTAAACCATAAGATATTTGAATCCTTAAATTCTTGACATTGTGTATAAATCTTACTGCACATGTAGTTTATTTGTAACTTCTGTTTTTAAATACCCTGTGGCCCTGATTCTTTATCTGTAATAAATTACCCAGCCACTCCAAATGAATCCGGCATGCAGCTTGTGTTGAGTTTGGTTAGTGTGGGCCGAGGCGTGTTTATGTTGTCGTTGTATAAACAGGGTAACGGACCGTCATCGTGAGGAGGTATGTTTCCCTTTTTTGCATTTTCTTCGATATTGAACTCTTTCAAACTCTCACCTTTACTCGTCTGCAAATAACGGCTGTTTAGTCTGCGCTAATGATTGTTTGGACAGCGCGGTAACAAACGCAGACAGGCTTTTGTTTGGGAGAGAGGTGAAATGTATTGACACAAGGATCGTTTGGGACGCGGCGAGTCGAGGTGCGGGCGCTTGGCGATTGGTGAGCGCAGGGACGGAACGCTAGGATGTGGCGTTTGACATGTTGATGCCTCGTTGTCATTCACAGAAATAACTTACATGCCCCCGACTGATCCCTCGCTACAGCTTCATTGTGTGTCTGAGGTATAATGAGGGGAACTCAAGAGGCTGTGCGGTTCCAAACGGATGTTTGCTTTCAGCATGTGGGCCTTGATGGATCATGACATATTTTGCCTCTTTCAACAAATCTGCTACGATAAAATCCTGCTATAACAGTTTTTGGTTGTAAGAATGTTTTCCTAATGCCTCCATTATGTAGCGGAAACATTAAAAATGTTATTTTTTTAAATTCTACCAATGTTACAGAGTTCAGTGTTCAAACTACTAATGTTACAGCTTGATTGTAAATCATTCAGACATTTTTTGCTGTAACTTTGAAATGTAATGTTTTTTTACATGTATTTAACTTTAAAGAAACGTTCTACTAATGTTAATGCAAGGACATTTATTTTTTACGTTTTGAGAGAACGTTTAGAAAATGTTAGCCAACATTCATTGTTTGTTGGGACAGCGTCAGTCTATTATTGTTTAGGATTGAATCTGTCACCAAACGCACAGATCTCTCTGACTAGCTTGTTGAAATGGAACAATATTCACGGCTGTGGACACAAAAGCTTCCTGTATTTTCTTCACCTCGTTCTTGTGAATGTGGCAGATTTTGCCTCGGGGTTTTTGTTTTTTAGAAGAAAGAGGAAGAGATTTATCCAGAAAGCTGGTTGACTGAGGAACCCTGTTTGAAACTGGGTTAGAAGAAACTATAGACGCTATTCTACCCGTAACCGCACGGCGGAAGCGTTCTTTGATTTTTGTCTTTCATTCGTGGAGTTTTATTCAGCGTACCTTGACTTGTTTAGCTGAGCAGTTCCTGAGTCAATATTGCTCAATGTTTCGCTTCAATAGGAGCATGTTGTCCAGTCTAATGTCTCCTCACAAAAGAGACAAAACCACTCTGAGCTGAAAGATCTTTTCACATCAGGAGAAAGTGAATGAGAGTCGTGGGGTCGTGTCGGGGACAGATACTGTGAGCACAGACCCAAATATTTTAAAGTATCTGTGCTGGTGGTACATTTAAAAGGTGGGAGTTAGTGATACCTCAGGCTAAGGCTGGGCGGGTTTGGGTACCCAGTTAATAATTTTAGGTTGCAAAAAGTTTCTATCATTTCCATTAAGATAAAAGTGTTGGTTTGAATGTTGACTCCAGGCTGATAAAGTTTCATTATCTGAGTTGGTCAGTATTTTTGTGTCTCTTTAATCTGAAGTTAAATAGCATGATTGTAATTCTGTGTTTTTTGTAATCAGAGATTTCTGTTTAAATAGGATTTTGTCTACGATGACAGAGCAGAATAAACACAACTGATCTGTTGCTTTTATTTACATGTAGCTTGTTGTCTGCCGTCCATCTGACCTGGTTTGTAAACTCATGTACTAGTTTTAACCCATAACTTGACTTGCATTTATACACTACACCAGTCTATCACAAGCAGTCGTCTTGGATAGAGTTACTGTGGAGGAGTTTAGCTGTATCAGATCTCTGAGTGTCTCTGAGAGCTGTTTGCCTCCGGCTGCTGTCCTTTGATTGACAGTCTGGGAGAGATTTAGGAATTGGCACTATTATGACTTTCTGAAAGGAAAGCTGCCGGTCCGAGTGAGAAATGTAATACCACGTTTTCAGGGCAGCCCATCAGTACAAACACCGGTGGCAAAAGTTTCTCTTTAAAACGGCCTTTATTTAGTCATTTTGTTGTTGAGCTCAGATCTGTTTGCTATCTAATGAGAGTCTCTTTAATAAGTTAATTCAGCGTTTAGTTCAGGCCGTGCGCGTGGTGCTGCCCCCCCTGTGGCGAGTCCTCGCATTACCACACAATTATCTGTTGCACTAGTTTGGCTGATGGTGTTGGTAGTAAAACTAGTTTTTGTCATACAGTTTTGGCTTCGGGGCTGTTCAGTTTTTTTCCACCTCAGCTGGAAAAAGGCTTTGAAATCTTTGCGCAGGTCATTACAGCTCAAACGCTGGCAGAGGAGTTTGCCTGGAAAAAGACTGAAGGTTGCAAATTGTCATTGTTAAATTCCTAATTGTTGAGGCCCGTCTTGAAAAGGCCGGCAAACTTATTGTGTGGTCTGATGCAGTACTAGCTTTTGTTTTTATGACTATAGGAGTCCGTTTTTGTTTTTAATTGAGAAAAATAGCAGAAAATTGGTCTGTATGTTTACACTAATGGCTAAATGGTACCAGGATATATAATATTCTGTAATTACTGCTGTAATGAAAAACAACAAACAAAGAGTTTGCGCTCTGTTTTTGGAACCAGCTTTGATGGTATCTGTTCCCGGTTCTGGGCCGGCAGGTTTGGGGGTCCGAGCAGAGCAGATTTTGTTCCAGGCGAATAAGAGGCATTTGTCAGTGATAAAAATAAAGGTTTTAAACTGGTTGGAAGTGTCCGTCTCAGAGGAACCTGAGAGAATTTCATTAGTTCTGCCAATTTCATGTTAAAATGAGTTTGACTGACCTTCATCTGAAGAGCTGTTTTCCACTAATGGAGCCTTCATTAAACACAAGAAATGTAAGAAAAGAAGAGATTTTACAATGGAAACACTCATCTGGTGTCTGTGAGCTGATCTGTCTCTTGAAGACTTTGGCCTTTTTTATTTAAGTGACTGTTTCAGGGAACCGTACCAGCTCACGGGAATGTTAGAGAACTAACGTTCTTTAAACGTTAGAGAACCAAACGTAAAAAATTAGAATGGAACATTTTGCAGTAACATTAGCGGAAAGTTTGTCATGAATCTGTTATTCTTAAGTAGTTGAACAGTTTTAAGATGTCATAGAATTTAAAAAAGGTTGAATATTGTTTTTATAGGTATAATACAGCGTTTAGTTCTTACAGTTCTTACAGTTTAAATGAACACAAGCCGTTTTTACTGTCTGCTCAATGTTCTGTGATCCGTTGGACTCAGAACTTTAATAAACATCATCCCGTCTTTAGACTCCTATAGGAAAACTGTTTTATCCATCATATTGCCTGAACATTCCCCACAAAAGACGAGTTATTCTGTCTGACTGAGCCGTCAGAAAATTAAAATTCCTGTAAAATTTCCTGTTCCATGTGTGATTTAAGTGACAATGAATCAGAACAGAAACTCATTAGTGAATTCTGCTGTCTGAAACGGAAAAGTGATGTAATATCGTGAAAAATTATACTCATTAAACATTAGTTATTTTCCGTTTGTCTTCACATGCAATCATTGCGGTTTTATATCTGTAGTTAGTGTCGTAAATCTTTTAATGCTGTGAGTTTTTATGTCCTCTTAAGAGAAGCTTATTTTTCACAATCTGTGTACATGTCAGAATTTGATTGGGTAGCAACTTGCAGGTCATCGTCCATTTAGCATCACATGCTCAGGTTTTGACTTCAAATAAACCAATGAATGCTAGGCTGACTTTTCCAGTTTGGCTTCACAGAAATGAACAAACCTTCTGATTCTACACATTTGCCAGACAACGGATCTTATTTACATTAATACTGCGTTGCCTTTTCTCAAGCTTATGTGCTGAAATCCTGTCAGTATTTAACATTGTTGATAATAACAGTTTTACAGTTGAGTTGCTGTTACTAGCGTTGTACTTGAGGTTGTGATGTTAAGAGATGCTTCTTGGAAAGAGAATTTAATGCTGATTTTGATCATTTATGTTCTCAGATTAACTTTCTCTTCTTTATTTTTAGGAGGTTTCCGTCACCCCAACACTCGTGAGTGAGACGTTAAACAGCGTCAAACGCAACACCGTCATTATCTTGTTTTTGTCTGTGTGTCACAGTGATTTTTCAGTATGTTGTGGCGGCTTGAGATGACAAAACCCTGAATACATCCCAGCCTGGATATAAGATGCGATCTGCTGTTTTTTTATTACATGTGATTCATATTTCTCGTTGGAAACATGGCAGCTGAGTTTCAAACTTTGATCCTCCTTGGTGATCTTCTGTTAAAAAAGAGAAAGACTCGTATTTTATTTTCCCAGTAGGGCTGTCGTGTCACAGCAATAACAAAACAGGCCACATGAGTGGGTCGTCATTAACTGTGGTCAGCGTTCCTCATCTGTCTGCATGTGTACATCGTCCAAAAACATTGTGCTATTTTCCATGAACCCAGAGGATTGTGGGTGGCAGTCAAGCTGAGCCCATTTGTTTTTGATTTTCTGACTAAACAAAAACACGGAGGTCAATTTTCATTCTTTAGACCTCATTATTCCGTGTTGTCTGATGATACGCCGATAGAGGAATTTGTGCCGTAAACTTTCCCGCTATATTTGAATTTTTGTGTGGAATCTTGTGAAAGTTGCCACAGGGCTGAAGGATTTCTGAGGTAAAAGAGGTTACAGGCGTTTCTGTTGACCAGTTACAGATGTTTTGGCTCCTTGCTCTGAGTTTTGTACCGTAATTAAGACAACAGTGACTCCATTACAGTGAAAAGGAAACACAAGGAATCTCCCTTCTTTCTTTATCCATTTCTTTCTCTCTCTCTATTTCTTTCCTTTTCTCTTTCTGTCTCTCTCTCTTTCTTTCCCCTCAGACACCAAATGAAGATTAAAAGCAGCGTCACTCCTTCGCACACAGAGCCATCAGCAACACTGACGTTTATCATGATTTTGAACTTTCCGCAAATTGAATTTCTGTATTCACTGGATTTCAGGTTATTTAATCCATCAGCTTTAAACGGATCCGTGTGGAATCTGTTGTGGAAAATGTGTGTCATGACAAGTTGAAGAGCTTTTATCCACGGATTTGAGATTGGAAGTGAAATGGCTGATTGGGCATCTCGTGAGATGGGAGAGAAGCTCACTTTATAGCTTCTTAAGGAAAGCGTGATTTGGTTCATTTAAAGCACAACAGCTTCTCACCATAGCAAGTAACACAACTGACAATTTCTAATAATATTTGGAAAGATATAAACCAAACATGGATAAAATGAAGGACACAGTTGGACACGCAAGTGTCTGCAGTCGAGGTTAATACATGCATAACATGCGATGTGATGTTGCTATGGTGATAAACCATCTCTGATTTAACACAAGAAACAGTCAAACGTTAAACAAACAATTTTTAGTCCAATTACGTTGTTCTGTTATTAGACTAAAATTTTAATGCCTGTTTGAAAAGAGACAGACGTGAGATATCAGGATTTCTGGCACTGAGAAGTAAGATTTGTTTCCAGCGTTTAAAAACAAGGTTTAAAACCATGTGAGGTGATGGACAGCTGAATATCAAATTAAACACCTAAACTTTTATTTTTGGCAGAAGGTTCAAATTTACCGTATTGGAAATTTATTTTGCCTGGAATGTTTAATGACAGATCTTGGCATTTGTGGAAACCATTAGTTTAGTTTTTTGCGTTTCAAGACCAATTTAATTCTCTGGCTGCTCTGAACAATATCAAAGACTTACTGTACGTATAAAAATACCTGCGTAACAGAAGATTAAGATGGCTGTAAAAATGTGGATCCAACATCAACATAAAGTCCAGATTTCTGCAGTTCATCTTGTCATTTCCATTATCTGGATCATCGTATGAATGTGAACACGCGTCATTCCAGAGAAATGAGACGAGCGGGAGAGTTTTTGAGCTGTGTAGCGATTAATCACTGACGCCCTGTATAAAACCTCAGTGAGATCAAACATGGAAAACAAACGTGAGAGTTGCCTTTGTTTTCATGAATCAAAAATATTTCCTCTGCTGGTGCTGAGAGCGAATCGGAAGCTCAGAGCCACACGTGTGTTTATTTAGGTCAGTTTGTGTGTGTTAAGTGTGTTTGTGTGTGTTTGCAGGTGTCTGAGGAATGGGAGAAGACTGTGGAGAGACTGAGTGACATCACACTTGCTCTCATCAGAGATCGAAACCCAGCTCTCATTGGTCAGATGTTTCAGGCCTGAACTACAGTATGATGCCGTAGAGACTCAGTTCAGAGACTCAGAGTACGTTTCTGTGCATTTGGCGGATGCTTTTAAGGACTTACAGTGCATTGAAAGGTACACAATGTTTTATGTTCCCTGGCAATCGGACCTGCAACCTTTGGGCCGCGAACGCAAGTTGATCTCCAGGAAGAATAAGTGAAAGGTCAACGTTTAATGCTCAGGAGAGTCGTGGCATTTATTAAGAGTTTAAGAGATTTCAGTTTCAGATTTGGTCATTTGTCTCTATAGACTCATGAAGATCAGCACAAATCACCCCAAAAATGTCCTTGTTTAAAAAACGAATCTGTTGTAGTTTACGGAGTAAATAAACCTCACAGATGAAACAAAATGATAAATGTGTTTTTAATATATATGTCAAATGGCCACAAGTGTCTTATAACATCATAAAAATATGAAGGACACAAATAATATTAAAATGCTATATTGTTGAGGACTAAGTTGTGTTCAGGACAGGAACTGTTTTGTAACACATGAGACTGTGTATTTAATGAAATGTCGCCATCGTGTGGTGGGGTATAAAACTGCGCCAATGTGAAATTTATATAATTATAACAAATTGCTTTCGTTTGCAATGCATTAGATTTAGTGTCTGTGTTTCTTTAGTCTGAATTCAGAACCGTTTGTTTGCTAAACTTTGATTCAATTATAATGATCTTATTTCTATACTTTAGGTTTAAACTGCATTTTTATAAAGCTTATTTCTAAAATATTTAAAAGCCCTACAGAAGTAAAAAGTTGGTTTTATACTGAAGGTGCGTGTAGTTTGCATACTTTAATGTTGTAAGAACATTACCCTAATGTTTCCATGAAGTAAAAAACAAGGTTAAAAATGTTATTTAGAAACATTGCATAGAGTTGCTGCTTGGTTATATTAACGTTATTCAAATATTAATTCTGACGTTTTTAAAACGTTTAAAGAATAGCATTATTCAGCGTTATATGAACGATTTGTAGCAGCTGTGATTTTCAAACTGTATATAAAACTCACTGTGTTTGTTGTTGCATTTTTTCTGGGTTATTTGATAATCAATTGCACATCTGGTTTTCAGACATGAACGTGTGAATGTGAACGCGCGGTTTCAGCGTGAAGCTGCAGGTTGTGACTGAGATGGATTGACCTGCAAATGTTGAGCAACATCTCAACAGGTTCTGGAAAGATTTATGGTGGAACATCAGAGATGCAGGATCTGGTCTGAGTGTTTATCCTGCAGAATTTGAGGGAACTGATGGGATCAGTATTTTTGGACCATCTTCATGCCCAGCTATTGTTCTGCAGGCGAGAAACGCCAGTAGATGTGATGCTATTGTTCCCATATTACAAAACCACAACTACTGTTGAAGATCTGAACCTTATCAGAGAATGTCACCATCAAATATTCAATTTAGTTTCTCCACTTGTTTAGTTTCTCCACATATTTTTGAGTTTATCTGTGTTCATCATTTACACAAATCTCCACAAACTCTGTCCTGTGAGGCTGGAGGTATAATGAGATGTCTGGGTTAGTTTTAGACAAAATGAATTCATGTTCATTTTCTCCCACAGCTTTGAGCGTTCGTGTGAAACGTTCAGAAAACCGCTAACCAAGACCAGCTGGGACGGTGGAGTAAAGGCTCCATATTTATGCACCAGAACGGTTCCTCAACGGTTCCTCAACAGCATCTGCTCCGTGGTGTAAAACACGCGGCTGAACGCATGAAGCTCACAGCTGGATTTTACCCTGAAATCTTTGTGTTTCAGCCGTAAGTTTTTTCAGCCCAGTTCATGTTTTAAGGACCTTTATAAAATGGCATCATAAATGAGAAGTTACACGTTATATGTTTAAGTGTTCACAATATTTTATTAATCTTAGTCAAGTGCAAATCTTAAAACAATCACAGATTTGATGTTTATAAGGAAAATAATATTAGAGATGGTTGTGCAATGAGTTTGCTGTTACCTTTCTGTGTGTGTGTTTTTTTAAGGACAGCCGAAAGACAAGAAAGTGGAACGAGGTGCAAGATTCGAACCTGCAACAAGATTCGAACCTGGTGTGTGAGGACACACACCACTGCACCACAGCTCTCCCCTTTAATGGTTCAGCTGCAGCTAAATATAGTGTGAAACTGACGGTTGTGAGACTATAGTTTAAATATTTGTCTACACATTGCAGTGATGTTAAGAGCCAGTAAGGTGAGCTTGTTGAGGGACGTTTCTGAAGGATGAACATTGTGTGCAGTGTTCGGTTCCCTCCTACTGTGCTGTAGAAATGATTAATGATCCTACATCACTCAAATCCACAACCTCTGCCCTGTGAAATCAAAGAGACCCTCAGTTTCCTCAACACCGCCTCACACCCACAAACGTACTCGTGAATTTGTGAAGGCGATGTTCGGTGTTTGTTTTGGCCGTGTTTAATATTTCACTCTGGTCTGTAGTTTCCCAGCACTGCTTCATATCCACATAAAGGCTTTCATCGAAATTAAACGTCGCGTTTCATCTGATTTCATGAGAAAATGATACTCAAGTTTACTGATGGCTTCCTTATGTAACTCTTGAGCAACGCCACGATTCTCTCCGTTTAATCCAAGTTCCCTGTTTCAACAACACGGTAAATAAGTTGGTTGGTCTCACGGTTCAGAAACAGGTGATTGGAGAATCCCCTGGGCTTTCATCTGAATATTTAGGCATTGGGTTTGTTTATGTGGGCAATACTGTGATTTAAATTTACATTTTTGACTAATGCACATTGATTAAGTTGTTAGAGGTGGTAATTATATAACGTTATGAAAACGTTTGGAGGAGTCAGAAAGTATGAACAAAAACACACTTTTAAAACTCAGTGCTGTTGGCAGAGGACACTTCACTTTAAATCGAAGAAGTGTGTGTGTGTGTGTGTGTGTGTGCGTTGACACAGGGTTGCCAGATTTGTACCGAAAAAGTTTTTACAATGAATTGTTTGTTATTATCTTAGTTATGGTGGGGCAATTCCAAAAAGTTGTACAATGTTATAATTTTTGTTAGTCATATAATTCATAATATCATTATTTTTATAGGCTTGTGTTTATAATGTGCTTAAATTGTGTTAAATAAAATGTGCTTATTGTGTTAAAGAAAAGCCTGTGATTGTAATACAACTCCAAACTGAATTCAGCAGGTTCAGCAGTGATATTTTGTGCTTGATCTTAAATGTGTAGATTAACTTTCTCTCTGACGTTTTGGTTTCAGGGCGAGAGAGATTTGCTGTCACATACCTCAGTGAGTGAGTTTAACATGTTTACTGAGAGATTACTTTCATAAAGACATTTCTAATCACGATGACTGATATCTTAAATCATATCTGTTATGAGTTCTTCACTGAAACGTTTCATCAACGCCACCGTGATGTTGTTGTGGGGAAACATCTGGGGACACTGAACTCTTGGACTTGGACTCTCCAGACTTTCCCAGAGTCTGATCCAAAACCGGTACCGTAGAAATGAATCTGACAGCAGCCAGTGCTTGATGATCCACTGGTGCTGTTTCTAATTGGCTTCTCTGGCCCAAATCTGTCAGTGATAAAGAACTTTAGAATAAGCCGTAACTCCTGATGAGGGTCGGTGGCATCACAGGGTTGGTTTTGTCACACCATTGGGCGTAACAGAATCCTGTCTGACGGCCAGATAAGACGCATCCTTCCTTTAAGACCCCATGTTACAGCTCTGGAAAGGTGAGGGCTGCTTTGAGCCGAGCCTGATGAAATTGGGAAGGTTGGGAATTGTAATTAAAGAGCGGGACGGGATCCGTGGGCCACAGGCTGTGGTGAGGCAGCAAAACACTCGCCCAAAAACTGTAGGCCGCAGGCTGCACTGCGGTGATGTCTGAGAGGTTAAGTCTTCCGTGTGAGGAAAAACAACCTGAGGGTTCAGTCACTCCTGCTACCAACAAAATAAACAAACTTTACTAAGAAGCTTAAACTTTTTCTGTCAAGATGATTGAGACACTAGAAAGAAAAGAGGAGATGATATAAAAGAAGAGAGCAGAAAATTAAATATAAATACAGTAGATGAGAAGGAGAGGTTGTGACAGCAGTGATTTATATCCCACTTTGAGGAACTAAAATAAATCCAAACTCTGAAACACAGGGGCTGTAAAATGCAGGACAGGCTCCGCCCCCTTCCTGACCTCAGCCGCAGACGCTAGCGTTCCCGCTGCACAATCTCACAACCAATAATTTTGCCCTTTAGGATATTATCTGAGCTGGAAAAGACATTGTTTACTTCAGCTGTACGAGGGATTTGTGTCTTGTTGTAAACCCCAGATAACAGTTTTGGATTATAAGAGCACTAATGTTTCCCTAATGTTTGCACTGAGTAACAAAAACATTTAAAAATATCATTTTATAAGTTCAAAATGTCCAAACTGTATTGCTAGGTTATAAGAGTGTTTGTCAAACATTTTAAAAGTCTGCAGCGTTTATAAAATGTTCCACCAACTTTTAATCCTGTTTCAGATCAACCACAAATGAAAAAGCTTGTTGATTTCACCATGAAGGTTTGCAGAAGATCATTGCCACGAGGTGATAAATGCTAAACTGTACGTTGATCACAGAAGAGGTTGTATCGGTGTAAGATAAACAGCTCTGAATGTGATACAGCCCATTTAGAGAGAAAATGGCTCACAGTGGGGCGTTTGATCAGCGATATTTACACTATTGGCGGAGAGTCTATTAAAGCATCTCAGCACATTCACACACTATCTGAATGTCTGTTTAATCTGTGTTTATTTCTCCAGACGGACGGATAATGATGCTGTTTACACAGCAGCAGAAAGTTGGTAGAACGTTTTTCAGAGAAGGAAAGACACATTTGGGGACCTGATTTAAAATTCATGGTTGTCATTGTGTGACACAGAATTGAAGAGTTAAATTCATGAACTCTAAGCTCTGATTCTTAGTTTCTTTAGTCTTTCAGGATCTAAAAGAGCTTTAGAAGATCCTAAGTAGATGGTTAGGAACTAACAGTTAGGTCTGTTGCTGCACATTTACATCAGAGCTCGCCAGTCGTATCTTTATAAATTCCTCTCAAATCACGGGGAAGGTTTTAACACCCCCCAGTATTCTTCATCACGTCCTTCTGTTCATGTGTTTGAGTTCATTTCCTGTCAAATGTCTTGGCTTCTATAGTTTAGAGTTTTTTATTCTGTGGAAAGAAGGACTAACACATGTTCAGATGTCCAGACTCCAGCCGCAGAGGGAACGTTTCATTCTCTAATATTGCGATTCTAACGAAACGCTTTCACTTTCTGAAGCGCTCTGAGATCGGCCTACGCTTCAGTTTCCTGTGAGAAGTTATTCTACACCCCCCGTCTGTCTGACAAAACTTTCTATTGTTCCCTAAATCATGACTTATATCTCTGCCAAATAACTCCAGTATGACAGACTCTGTTTCTCTGAATCATTTGTGCGCTGGTGATTGTCTTGGACAAGGAACTGACCTATTATGAGCTTTTTATTTAAGAAAAAACATCCATACTCTTTGCCCCCCCAAATATACCATAATATTCTCTCCCAGCAGCCGGACAGATGGTGGTTTATACTGGATGTTTCTCTGGCTGTCTGTCCGTAACGAATCCCTGGAGGACGGCTGGATGAGGGCTGGACTGTCTCATCAGTTTAAACCTCACGTTACGTTCTGCTGCCCCGTTTATGTGAGTCTCACACTGAGTAAAGGGCATCAGATACTCGTGTAAAACACAAACCGATGGTGTGATTGTTTTAAAACGTCTTTAGTGAGTGTATTTACTCATGCAGTGTGTGTGTCTGTGTGTCTGTGTTTTTGCCGAACAGCTCAAGGTGACACAAGCTCTTACTCCACTGAATGATCTGGCAGGGAGAATCGGGGTTTTCAAGTGGACACAATATCCTTTCATTGTCCCGCCTGCGTCACGACTCCCGTCTGAGGAGGAAGACGGAACAGAGATGATCTGACGACCAAACCAGAGGCCTGATCACAGGCTAGTGGGATTGTCCTGCGGAGAAACAGGGAATGTTGAGTAGCTCCGCATTTCCACTCCAGTACAGCTAAAGTCATGGTAACAGCTCCCTGAGGGGTGTGTGTGTGTTTGTGTGTGTGTGTGTTTGTGTGTGCACGGGTGTGTGTCTATGTGTGTGTGGGTTTGTGTGGGTTTGCAAGCGTGTGTGTGTGTGCGTTTGACCCCAGTAAGTGCAGAATATGCAGGGTCACCAAGTTCTGTTGGGCTGGATCAAAACTGACTGACAGCACACTGAGGTAAAACCAGCCGTTGTGGCTTCCTCTTATCTCACGGGCGATCAAACGTCTGTTTAATGAGAATTATGTTTCCATACCAAAGACCCATTTAGAGCTCCTATATTCACCACTTCGGACAGATGTAATTATGTTGTTGCTGATATAAGCAGAAATTTGAGAAGATAGTTATTGAATGCAAACTGTAATGACTGACTAAATTGTGTTAATGAAGGTTTGATCAACTAGCAATTAGTGAAATTAGATCTCTTTACATAAATCTATGTAAGTTGTGACCAGTCTAAACTATGCAACTAACCAACAGAACAATAGAAAACTTTTTGTTTTAATACCTACAAATTTATACGCAGTCAAAATGTCTGATAAAATGCTTCCAATTTTGATATACTTTTAAATTACAAATGTTATTGGTGTAACATTTCCAACAACAAATTGATTTATAGTATTAGTAATAGTATTTTTGATGTTCTTTTGCTTTATTGTCAACAGAACTTGACGTGGCTAAAACAAATCTGATGATCTTCAAGAGAGCATCTGACGTGTCCGGTGACGGCAAGAAAATCTGATCTAATGTACAAACAAGCCGACATCAGGTGACATCATGCATGTCCGATTCCCTCCTGATCAAAGCTCTTATTTTTAACATTCATCACACACTTAACGGCACACAGAGTGAATTCTCTGAGTTCGAACCTCACATTGAGAATCCATTAGTCTGCTTTAGGAAGAAATGTCCCAGGTCTCCTATTAAAGCTGCAGTCTCCAGTATTATGGGATGTGGCCTTCATCACATTCACCATGAGTGAGGAGGAGGAGGAGGCCATCACATCATAAAATGACTGAAATGAAAGGATTTATTAAAACAGTGTGCTGGAGTACAAAAGATTTAGTGATAGCATTAGCTGTTACTGAACTCATACTGTACTCATACTGTACACACACACACACACACACATATATATATATCATAACATTTTCTTTCTAGGTAGTTAGTGGAAAAATTTAAATGTTAAATGTAAAACTTTCATAATAACCTTTTAAGTTCTTGTTACTTTTAAGTTTAATTTTTTGACTTGTTTTTTCTAATGCATTCATAATTCATTTTTTAGTAATGGTTGGTAGAATTAAATATTTTTTATTCAAACTTTATTTACATTTATTTGAATTCAAACCTAATCTAGTACAAATATATTTGTGTGATTTTTTTTCAACAGCAGTTCATTTGAATTATAGTAAAAAATAAATAATTTATGTGAAATTAAGAATCACACAAAACGTTTCAGCATCACACTGTCAGATATTCTTTAAAATCTTTAGTTCAGAAGTTCATTGTAAGTTTTCCCGGATCAGAGGCAGATGAACCGAACATTTGTTTTTACTGTGAGACAGATGTGTAGCTTTAAATGTACAGTTGTGTAGCTTTAAATGT
>JBAJNP010011728.1:0-14357 GCA_036877545.1 Yasuhikotakia modesta | reverse complement strand
GCCCAAAAAAGTTTGAGAACCACTGACCTAAATAGAGGGAAATAAATTAATTAAATGTGGGAACGATTTACCTAAACCAAATGGAACGAGTTAAAAAAAAACGTGTGTGTGTATTGCTATATTGTGGGAACGAAATCCTAATTTGTGGCCACAATATAAAAATATTTTTCTCCTGTGTCAGGATTAGGCCCTGTACATAGCCCTTCAGCCGACATTCAGTTTGAAGGAATACCATATCTAACAACTAATAAAGTTATGGTGGTTAAGCCGTACCACTGCCATTATCAATTGAGCATATTAGCTGAGCATATGAGACTAAATGATTATTACAGTCTACATGATATTACAGATGACCCAAGATTACATGTTTCTATCTGATCTCTGATGTTCCTTGTCTATCACAATGTCAGATATCACAGTACTTTTTAGATAGCACAGTCAGCTCACCATGACTTTAGACAATGATACACCATAAATAGTTTAAATAATTTTACACTTAAAACCAACCTAGTGTGTCATCATCTACTTTGGCTCCTGCTTTCTCCAGGGACTCTAGTACCAGCATGGACAGATCTGCAGCACTGTTTCAAATACAACCATTTGTGCAGAGATCAGTGCAAAAATCCTCATACAGAACGTTCTTAACACATGAGCCCTGTTCCCATGCAAAAGAACAAGACATCAGACTTTATTTATTAGATATTAGACATTAGACTCCAATACAAGCTGAAGCAATTAATCCAAAGAAGAAGTCAATACAAGTAGTGTATCAAACTGTAAACTTTAGTATAGTGATAGAGCATGAATATAGCACTAGTACATTGACACAAAGGCTGGACTGTGAAGGTCTGGCACCATTTGAAACTCAGACTAAATGTTTATTACAGTCTACATGTTTATACAGATGACCACAATATTACATGTTTCTATCTGATCTCTGATGTTCTTGTCTATCACAATGTCAGTTATCACAATGTCAGTTATCACAACGTTTTTTAGATAGCCGAGTCAGCTCACCAGGGTTTTAGACAATGATACACCATTAGTGTTACCCAAGTAGACATAATTCAAGGTTTTAAAGCTGTGACAAACAAAACAGCACCTTTCAGAACACTGAAACTTAGTGAAAGGCTATGATTAAAGTGTTCTACATAATACAAAGATTGATCTTTGGACTGAACTCAGATTGTCACAGGACATTTGGTGTATTACAGTGCATTTTAGGAAGATGAGCATAATAAACTTTAAAAGAAAAATAATTATTTTGATGTGTGCAGAATTGCCATGCAAATGACATTACTATAAGAAACAAAATTCAAATCTCTGTAAGAATTGTAATACTTTAAGCAGCAAATGCCTTTGTCCTAACCACTAACAGTCTTTCATCTGGTTAAAAAAAGATTTGGAGGAAAGATATTTTTTGCTAAACCTCCACCAAATAAATGAATCATACAACAAAACAATCATACATATTTTTGTTGATGATGTGCAAAAAAGATACCATTTAAAATGTGCAATATTATTCTTTTATACTTGAACATGGTTCTGTCTAGGAGGGATTGGCTTGGGGACTCCTGGTCCTTGTCTGTAATGTAGAAAAACACATGTTTCCACCAGTGATAATTGTGATAACACCAGACATTATTGTTGTGTCCCAATCAGAGAGAAAGAGACAATTTCAGGAAAATGGTTTTTAGATTATTGTATTTTTGATTTTCCAAGACTATGTACTGTTGATGCCTGCCAGTTCCATAATGGAAGGCATTATGGGTATTTGCTCAGACATGGCGTATGTGTTTGGTAAGCTGTATTATGTGATTTTATGGAAATACCACCATGTTCTGGGTGGTTTCTAGGGTGTGTTTGGGGTATTACTAAGTGTATTAATAGGCTCTTTATGACACTCTAAGTTGTAAATGTGCATTGAGTCTCTCCTTTTATTGTTTGGCCTGTAGATCACTTAGAAAAGTAATAGCATCTTCTTAACAAGCTCAAAGGTATCAGTCATGTTTATAGCACAAAAGATGTACAATACTAAGCATAAGCAATAATGATAATAATGATAATGATGGTAATGATAATATTTGACTTAGCAAATTTTACTAATAATTAGTAAAAGCAAGCTAAGGTCGAAATACTCAGAGCAGGTTTCGTTATTTGAACAGGACACATTAAGATATATTACCTTGGTTGGGGTACGGAGGTATTCACTGCATATGATGGTGTATTTGGCTGAAAGGAGAAATGAAGCAAAGTTACCAAAGAAAACCAATGACCCATAATAAACCATTCCTTTACTAATGGCTTGACAAAGCCTAGTCTAAACATAAAAAAAGTTTCAAGAAAATAAGATTGTAATATTTTTTTTTGCTGACATGTTTTAGTGCTCTGGTGTTGAGATATATCTTATTCATGTTGGTTGCTAGGGTGCTTTAAATGGTTGCTAGGGCATGGATAGACAGTTCCAATGGTAATTATTACTTGCAAGTCTGAGGCAAAAATGGTAGTTTCTAGGGTACCGTAACTGGTTTTTGGGGTGTGGCTATTAAGTTGTAATTTCTTGTTGGTTGTTAAGCTGAGCAATATGAGCCCAACCACAGTCTCTACAACTTTCTGATGCAGAACTATGACATTACAAAGATCTGTCCAATGTTGACTGGATTTTTTTTGTACATCCAAAAAAACATTGTAGACCTGATTGCTTGTTAAGATCACAGCACACTTTTTATCAGTAAGCCTGTCGATTTGACTCCTCATTCATAGGTCTGCGACAAATAGTGTGAGTTACATACCAAATTTGTGCACAGAAAAAGAAGTATACAAGACACCACTTCACAAACACCATTAATAAAACTAAGTTTAAAACAAGTCTTAGGCCAACATAATTACCAGTAAATTTAGTACATTTTAAAGCATGGCAAAATGAATAGATAATTTCTGGCACATCTGTGGATTATCTAAACGCACAAACAACAGCGTTCTTTGATTGCATTCAGCATTCAGATTGAGGAAATATAATGGTTTGTTGCTTGAACCTGTGTCATTGATCGTTGGCTGGCTGCTCTTGCATTCCCATTTGATTGTGCATTTGCCTGGGTATTCATGGGACTGTTTGCTGCATTAGATGACCTGTTGTAAGATACAACAAAAAAATGTCAGAAGATTGCCAAATTAAAATTGTTTCCAGACTTTTTCTTTGTTTATTGATAAAACAGAGTATATTACAACTTATGCAACTTCAGCCTCTGAGCTTAAGTTGTAAGGCTTAGGTGATTGATCAACCTGTTGAGTTTGGAAGGACAGTTCCTGAAACAGCAGTTGAAACTGTCCCGTTTGAACACGTAGAGAACAACAATGGTTAAGAGCACCAGAATTGGCACCACCAGAAGAAAAAAGATCAAGAGCCCATCTCTTAGTGAGTAATCTGAGAGAGAGGGATGACACAATGATTAAACATGTCATTGTGTTCATTGTGTTCATCTGTCTTGATGCAGAATCAGAGTGAGTGTGATCTTACCGATCTGTGCAGGGCCGCTGTCAATACTTCCACCTCTTCCTGTTTTGTTGCAGAAGGGCGGAGCCCAGCCATTATTACAATGACATCTGAATTGATCATTACACACCTGAGTGAAAACACATTATACTTCTAGAATAAAGTGTGTCATCTAAAATATATATGAATATATCCTGAAACATTACTGTGTTAAAGAAAAATCATAATTTACTCAATCTCATAACATTGTATTAGATCACAGAAGGTATTTCACTTTATACCACAGAACTTAATTAAAGGTGAAAATATCTACATTTTTGAAGACTACTACTACTGCATTCACAGAGTACCCATTCCCAATAACATTTATTAAAAGTACATTTATTAAAACAAATAGTAAGTAAACAGTCAATGTTGAACTTACTCCATTACTGCTGCAGTTTATCTGGGCATTACACTTCTGGCTCTGATCCAGAACTGAAGCATTTTTACAGTTGAATTCCACACACGCCTGTGTGTGTGTGTGTGTGTGTGTGTGTGTGTGTGTGAGAGAGAGAGAGAGGGAGAATATAACTGAATTTTCAATAACTGAAATATGTTTGAAATGTACAGATACAATGTTTACCCACAAAAATAAGCTTAAAAAACAAATGACTTATTTTTGGTGAACTATCCACTTTTATCAACTACCTTTCCAGGTGCGCAAACAGTGCCAGTTTTAACATAGGCCGGGTCTGGCACATCTGGGCCCAGGTTGAAGTCAGCACTCATGCACCTGATTTGGCCATTTACTATGTCCTGTACAGTTACTGCAGCTCCTGATGGAATGAAGTTGCTGTCAAATTTGCATTGGAGTTTCCCACACATAGCATTCCTGTAAAAAAAAAAAACAGAATCTTTGTTCATAATCAGGTTATTTGCAAAGTGGGCAAGTGTAATTCCCTGTGACTTGCTTGTACACAAATCCACTTGTCCCAGACAGGTGTGAATGTCAACAACATAGTGCGTGATTAATTTGTCAAAAGCAGAGATGTAATGGCCCCATAACAACCCCATAAATGCTTTAATGGTGTTTCAAATCTTTTGCACAGCAATGCATTTCACAATACATTTCAATACAGTATGGTACATAGTAAAACAGCTATGTCGTCTTAGAAAAAATATAAAAGAATAATGAAAAAATTAAAAGTACGCAATCACCAGTCATGCTATACCATATGAGCGAAAGTGTTTTTCATAAACCTAGTGTGAGTTCATGTTCAAGCTGCTGAGAAATCATTTACTTACTCTGTAGCACAAGGAATAAAACTTGAACCAGAGTTTCCACAGTTTCCAAATTTATCACCGTTTAAATTGACATATGCAAAACACTTATCATCTGCTTTAGTTGCACCTAAATGGAGAGAAAATCAGAAAAGATAATATGATATAAATCTATGAAAAACAAGCTTTGAACAGAATTTGAAAAACACAGTTTGTCATACGATGCTTGGGTATATAAAGTCTGAACCTGACAGCCAATTCTCCATTATGACTGGATAACAGCCTTCACATTGTCATCTACCTGAGCCAAAAAGCTGTTTGCATTGGTACTCAAGTGTCTGGCAGCGGCCCTCATAGCAGTAGGCAGTGTTATCAGCACATGGGAGGCCGTCCATAAGGTAGAAGTCTGAGGGACAGAACTCTGACTGTCCACTGCAGAATTCTGGAAGATCACATGGGTTGACAGAGGCTCGACATGGCGATCCAGCCACCTTGATCTGCAAAAAAACAGTGTTACACTTTAAAGATGTTTGTTTACTTCCACAGTTTGCCTAGTTGCACTTGAATTAAGCATGTTTTGAGGTTAAATTAAAATGAGCTTTACTTTTATAATTAAGCTATAATAATAGCTTTATATAAAGCTATCATAAATTATAAAAAAAGATATTATAGCTTTATTAGCTTTTCATATAAAATACAACACTTGAAATCTATGGTATGTGGTGATATAGCGTGTGCTTGTCACCTGGCAGTTCTCACAGCAATATCCTGTGGCACAGGCTGAGCCTTTAGTTAGTGTGCATGTAGCAGCATCACAGCATTTATTAGTGCAATTCTGCAACACAAAATCTCAATCTCAAGCCAAAAATGTTCAAATATTAATCATTGTCTGATGAGGTACAATAGATATATATGTGAAAAAAGTGTTTCTCTTTTCATTACACATTATCATTGACATAATTTGAATTATTTTAAATGTGAAGGCATTGCATGCATCCTTTTCAACCAAAAACAGCGCCCCCACCCCATCACTGTGCTTCTCATCATTCAGCTTTACTTTAAATCTTTCATGTCCAGTCAGTAAGAAGATTATGCCAGGTTTACACTCTGCATTTGCAGCTCATATTTTTTTGCAGCTCATATTTTTTGCTGGGCTGCGTGTGATGACTTTGCATGTTTTGTGGTCAAAATGTGCACAAACTGACATGTAAATGTAGTTATTATTAATTTAGTGATATTTACTTACCATACCAGAATGTTGTAATTGAGAAGAGGTAATTACCAGGCTTGCTGTGATATTATGTTAATTTAGTTTTAGAGTCAGTGTGGCTGTGTCAGTGTGAGTCAGTGTGTCTGTGGCTTGATTCAGCCACCAGGGGTTGAACCTTACATTTACATTTATTCATTTGGCAGACACTTTTATCCAAAGCGACTTACAGTGATTTCAAGGTACACATATTTTTATCAGGACTTGCCTTCCCCTGGGATCGAACCCATAACCTTTGCGGTGTTAATGCAATGCTCTACCAGTTGAACTAACAGGAAGGCTTACCTGTGGGCTGCCGCAGTCACACTGCTCTTCACTTTCCAGAAAGCCATTCCCACATCTGGGCACTGTGATGAGCACAGTGGGCTGGTTCCGCAAACACACACCACCACCCCGTAAAATCAGATTTTCAAAATTGTTCTCACTGCAGTTACTGAATTTAGTCGCTCCACTAATCAAATCAAAACACACAACAACAAGAAATAAGTGCCGATATTTAGCATATAAGGCTTTCAGTCTGCATATTATGTGCTGAAAAACAGCTTGATGTTTTAGGGTGTATTAATACTAAACACAGCTTAAACCAAGCCTGATTATCCCCACTACCACCACTGGCCTGCGCACAAGTTCTGGGCCAGAACATGCTTACATCATTATCAATGCAACTTTTTGTTTAGAGGAAAAGTACTTTCTCTAAAACACTTTATTAATTATTAAGAAGAAAGTTGAATTGATGGAGCAATTTTCAGGTTTACTCACAAACAACGATTGCTGTTTATTAACAAAGTGAGAATCAGACCCATTACAAACCAATAAATACTTAAATTAATATACTTAATTTATTTATATATTAATTTATATAAAAATGTAATATCCAAGTAGTATTACATTTATTCATTTGGCAGACACTTTTATCCAAAGCAACTTACAGTATATTCAAGGTATACATTTTATCAGTACTTGCATTCCCTGGGATCGCACCCACAACCTTTGCGCTGCTAACGCAATGCTCTACCAGTTGAGCTATAGGAATGCTAATTAAAGGTGTTTGTTGTTGTAATGATGAGCAGCTGTTACAGTTCACATAGCATGCCTGAGCCCAACTCAATCAGGCTCTGAACATGGTGAAACAAACCAGAGTTTGGGGGTCAAACACACCTGGGCCTAGTATGCCTAGTAGCAAGGTACCTAACCCCTGATTGCTCCCCGGGTGCTGCAGGGATAGCTGCCGACTGCTCTGTGTGTGTGTGTTACTATGTGTGTTCATGACTTGCAGTGTGTGTTCACTCCTTACCAGTGATGGGTAAACACAGGTAACACAATGGGTAACACAATGTTACATTTTGGGTACCATATATGACAAAAACATGTCACATCAAATGTTTGGGTTTTATTGTCATTGCTAATAATTTCTTTATGGGCCTCATTCTCAGCACAAGGACAAAGTAATTTTGGAGCAAAAATGCAATTCCCAAGAAAGTAAAATTCTCTAGAATGCCATTGTATTTTGTATTCACTGGATTTACGGCCCACATAATCGGTTAAGGATAAACAGAATGGTCAATGTTTGACATTAATAAACGAGAAGACACTGACCTGGCAGAGGCTCCCATGACACAACTGTTGCCACCACAATTACAGTAAAGGGTGTCATGATTCATGCCCAAGTTATGTCCCAGTTCATGGGCCACTATTGTAGAGAAGTACTGGAGAGATGTGTTACCAAACTGTCATAACAGAAAAATAAAAACAGAATATTACAGTCACTTCACATTACAGAATTTCTGGCAAATTATATAAATTTAATATTATTAGGTGACATTTTAGTATGTTAGTACTTTTAAGTATGTATTTTAGTACTTTAAAAAAGTTCTAACCACATTGATGCCTCCACCGTTGTGAACAGAGCACACAGTTCCTACGAAGGCCATGCCGAGCACTCCACCATATGACTCTGGTCGACCTCTTTAAGAAACAGAGGCACAGAACATTTTACCCATTTCAAATTATCTATAAGGACTATGATTAATCAAACTGTAAAAACTGTAGAAAAAACTTTTAACTTAAAACGTTTAACTTAACTGTTGCCTCTTTAGTTATTGTTGTTACTTAATTAACAACTAACAACTAAGTTGTTATTTAATTCCCAAAAATATTGTCTAAAAAAATACTTTTAAAAGCACAGTGGTCACATAAACAGCAGACCCCCTGTAATACAGTTCGCAGTTGCAGCCACCCCCTGTAGGGACAGTAATATCCTTTGAACTTTTGTTCTGCAGAACAATCTCTATTGCCCTCTTTGCTAGAAAGGCGGTGACCTCCACCTGAAAATGGGTGCGTCTTCCCCCCAAACAGGTGTGAAGAACACTCCATTGAACCTGGCCGACATGTAACCAAGATGAATCATCCTTATTAGCCACTGGAATTGGCTGGAGAGTAAAACCGATACTATGAGAAACGGCAGAAGAAGCAACACATCCTTAACAGCTAGAAGATGACAGGTCTTGAAATTTACTTTTTACTTGGTAGCACTTTTTGAAGTTGGGAGCACCAGCCAAAATTTAAGAGCACCCACCAAAAATTAGGGTTCACCACAACTATATCAATTACATCGTTACGCCACTAGGTGGTGACAAGTCTAAGGTCTCAACTCTAAAAAAAAATCTAAGGTCTGCATTAAAGTTAAGAACGTAAAGATGCAGTTTAATTGGTCATGTAAGGTTATATAGGACGTTGGACTGCTCACTGTATCAGCGCACATAAGGCACAAACCATGCAGTATTTGCAAACGTTTTTTAGAGAAATGAAAACAGGTCGCGCCACAACAATTACACGCACTCTCACAAATGCTCCCAAATATATTCCACTTTGTCCTGCCCACTTGTAACGACTGGCCAGCAGTCTGTCTCCTCCCTCTGCTTCTTTGGTGACTTCCTGTTTGCTGGCTATATAACAGAATGCCAGCAAACAGGAAGTCGCAATGTGTTGTATTGCCTTTTCATTGTATTGCCCTTCTTCTTGTGTTTGCTTTCTTCGTGGTTTTTGGTTCTTCGTGGTTCCTTCGTGGTTTTTTGTGTTCCTTGTGTTTTTTTGTGTTCCTCGTGGTTTTTGGCTTTTGTGGATTTTGGACTTTGGACTACCTTCTGGATTTTGATGTTTGCTGCCTGCCCTGACCTCTGCTTTGTATTTTGGATTATTGTTTTTGGATTGCCCCTTTGATTACCTGTCTGCTTCTGGATTATGCCTCGCATTAATAAAATTAAGAAAGCCCTGCATTTGGGTCCGCCTCCCGTCTTTCAGCAAACACAACTCATGACAGAACACATCGCCGCCCCAGGACCCAGCGGGTTATCCATAGACCTGGTTGACCAATTGTACCAGTTAAAACAAGGTAATGCCTCCATGGAGGATTATGCTCCATTATATTCCAATTTTGTGATTTGGTCAACCGGGTCTCCTTCTATGATGAACAGTTTTTCAAAGATTTGTTCTGCTATGGACTTAATGAGCCATATAAATATTTATTATCTTCTGAGGGGAATACTCAGTCATTGATGTTTTTGGATATGACATGGATATGTTGCTGAGTGGCTCATCGTTCACTGTGGGTGATGCAGCCAAATCAGAACCACAGCCCAAGATGGCCGCCTACCCCGAGCCACAGCCCAAGATGGCCACCGCTCCAGAGGTCACGTATGACAAGATGGCCACCGCTATAAAGCTCGCGAATGACAAGATGGCCACCGCTAAAGGAGTTGCACATGACAAGATGGCCACCAAGCCAGAGTCAGCACCCGTCATGGCCGCCCATCCAGAGTCAGCACCCGTCATGGCTGCCCATCCTGAATCTCCTGTCGCTCCAGAGTCAAGCGCAGCAGCTCTCCCCGTGTCAAGCGCAGCAGCTCTCCCCGTATCAAGTCCAGTTACAGCCGTCACTGTAGTCCCTGAGCCAAATCCAGCTCACTCTCTCCCTGAGTCCAGTCCAGCCACCGTCGCTGCACCACTACCCAGTCAGACCATAGCCAAAGTTCTCTCGCTAAGTCAAGTCCCTGCCCTAGATTCTGCTCAGGACGGTGTTACAGAGACTCTGTTGTTGGGAGTAGCCCTATTGGTCATATGGGCTGCATACACCATTTCTGAACCTCTGAGGGCAGCATCCCCTGAAGAGTTGGCCCAGGCCATAGATCCTCATCCTGAGGGAGTGTCTGAACCTGCTCCCTGCACTGTGGTAGCGCCTGGTGACTTGCATACTCCCAAGGCTCTTTCTCTCTGTGTTGGTGTGTCTGTGCTTTCTATTCTAGATCCACCCTGTTGGATGTTCTAGTTTCCTGCGCCGGCCTGGTGGGCTCTCAAGTCTCCCGAGCCGCCCTGGCGGGCTCTCAAGTCTCCAGAGCTGCCCTGGCGGGCTCTCAATTCTCTGCGCTGCCCTGGTGGGCTCTCAAGTCTCCCGCGCCGCCCTGGCGGGCTCTCAAAGCCTCTCAAGCCTCTCTAGTGTCTCTAGTCTGGCTATGTAACGACTGGCCAGCAGAGGGAGCCCAAGCCCTGTGACTGTCTGTCTCCTCCCTCTACTGCTTTGGTGACTTCCTGTTTGCTGGCATGCTGTTATATAGCCAGCAAACAGGAAGTCGCAATGTGTTGTATTGCCTTTTCATTGTATTGCCCTTTGTCTTGTGTTTGCTTTCTTCGTGGTTTTTGGTCCTTCGTGGCTTTCTGTGTTCCTCGTGGTTTTTGGCTTTTGTGGATTTTGGACTTTGGTCTACCTTCTGGATTTTGATGTTTGCTGCCTCCCCTGACCTCTGCTTTGTATTTTGGATTATTGTTTTTGGATTGCCCCTTTGATTACCTGTCTGCTTCTGGATTATGCCTCGCATTAATAAAATTAAAAAAAACCCTGCATTTGGGTCCGCCTCCCGTCTCCCAGCAAACACAACTTGTGACACCACTGCTGCAAGAGAGCAAATTTTCTCAATGAACATGCATAATGGAGACTTAAAGGTCCATGGGGATGATACCAGCAGATGATCCCTCACAGAACTCTGCACGCTTCCCCATTGCTTGTTGATCCTGCCATCATAAAGCGACAAAGTGGGGAAACAAGCAGAATGGCTTTTTGCCCCTGAATGAAGCAGGCAAGAACAATGTCTAAACATAATAGAAACCTAAACACTCCAAAACTATTCATGGCCATCGAAAGAGGCAATAAATCAGCCACATCCAGATGCAGAGATGTGAATGTCAAGTATGGTAACCCACATTCAAAATTTGCATTCTGCATTTAACACATCTAAGTTGCACAACCTGCAATTTAACATTTGCATTTAACACATCTAAGTGCAAAAACATTGTAAGTATTGAGTAGTGAACACAGACTGCAAGCCATGAAAACAAACACCTGGAAAAGCAGGCATCCATTCGGGAGAAACTGTTTTTATTTTGGAGTATTGCAATAATCTATATTTTATATGCAGAGATCTGGGGCAAAGACTCGCAAAGTATAGCATAGACAGCAATGGTTTGAAAAAATAAAAATCAAAACGGAATAAAATTTAGTTTTAGTAAAATGTGCTGTAATACTTACACAATGAGCTGTGCCACATCATGTCTGAGTCGAGGTAAGAGTTCTGTCCTTCTCCACTGCACAAAATCTCTCAAAACTTTTTCAGCTGTGCCCTCTACACTGAAGGGGTTCTCTTGTTTAAAGATCTCCAAACCAACCAGTGATATCCGGATGTTCATCATTTTGTAATACTGAGATGGACATAAACGACAATCAAAATGATCACATTATACATACTTTTTAGTGGCAGGAAAACAATTAATAGCCAAAACTAATTGCATTAGCACAATTAGCAGTAGGACTGACTTATATAATCAACTATACAGCTGGTTGGTGATCTCCGGAACTGTGAAGATGTTTTATATACTGTTCATGCTAACCCTAACAGCAGGGCATCAAATAATGACTTAGGAGGTGCTCTGCTGTAACTTACCGAATCTAGCAGGTTAGCCAGCTGGACCATCTTTTCTCTCACTACAGCTGAATCACGGTTTTCATGGACGAACTGATAATAAATAAATGCAAATATTTCTGCCAGAATCCTTTCACAACATAATCACCTAAAAAGCCATAAACGTCTAATGGACAATACTCACCCTTAAGTGGTCAACTACTAATACCAACTCCACATATTTGGTCTGAGGTAAGGCTCGTTTTGACTGTACATTTAAATACACTGTCAGGCATTTGCGAATATAAATGAAAATATTACTTATAATCTAGAGGACATCTTGCTTACCCGTAAAAACACAGACATGTCAGCATGATGGGATTGGTCCTCATTCAAAAACGTTTGATTGGCCAGTCCACATACAAATGGCTCTTGCTGACTATCCTTCAACAGAAATAGGAGATGCTCGTTGCTTTTGGACTGCTGGACGGGTTCCACTCCGTAGCTATCATTACCTATGAGAATCACACCCCTACAACACAATGCATGGTGGCACACCTAGTTACAGCCATATGTTTGCATAATAAACTATGTATTTATTTAACATGCCTTGCAAAACCTTAAACAGCAAACACATTTTTAAAAGTGTAATTACATTATTGCATATTAAGTGTGTGATCATAATGTACAATTTGCTCACATTCTTGACATAACGGTATCAGCAAATAATTGTCTAATTATAGCATATTTAAAGTCTCAAAATACCCAACTGTAACACAAAGACTTTAATCACCTTTAGGTGGTGTTTAAAGGTAAGGTTTAATCATCCACTGTTGTGTATTTCAGACAAGGCAGAAAAGACTACAGATCAGTAGTACTAAGAGATGCTAAGCACAAATCTTTGCTCACTGCTGTGTTAGGTGATTAAATAGATGCAAAACAGACCAATTACAATTTAGTATTCAAAAATTATGA
This sequence comes from Yasuhikotakia modesta, assembly GCA_036877545.1. NCBI lineage: Eukaryota > Metazoa > Chordata > Actinopteri > Cypriniformes > Botiidae > Yasuhikotakia > Yasuhikotakia modesta. The sequence goes on along the minus strand of JBAJNP010011728.1, from coordinate 1,411 downwards.
TGACAGTCATTACATTATGTCTGTTAGATCTTAAATCTGTTCATACCTGATACCATCACAGGTACTAAGAGCGACAAGAGAGTCTTCATAACCCTCCACAAAGCCATGATAGTGACAGAGCTCCTGTAACAAAACATGGTCTACTAAAGTATCTAGCTGGCCTACTAAAAATGTCACTGGTTTTGTTAATGTTATTCCCTTAATCAGTAAGAAAATCAAAACTAACCACACGAGTTAATGTTTACAGAGCCAGATGACCTACTCCCACTGTTTTAGATGTATAAAATCAGTAACAGCGGATAATTTTACATTTAAAAAAACAATATATTACAAACAAATTCTCACAGGTTTCGGTGTCTGTACTTTGACTTTCTTCTGTGCATCCTGGAAAAATATGACAAATTTTTTTGATAAAAAATCTCTGGGGAAAGAAGAGAACAAAATATAAAAACCAAAATCAATAAACGCTGTATAAAAATGATTGTTCATTGCTTGAAGCACCTGAAACAGTATCTAATCTACATATCTACATATAAACCTTATGTATTACCAAAACAGGTGCTATTTAAATTGCAATTTTAAATCGTTCATATTAGTCAGTATACTGCAACATAGTCTTCATATCAAAAGTCTTACATGTTCTTGGTAAGACGGAGTAATCGCTCACTGCCATTAATGTTGATGGAGTATGTAACACTATCAGCATGTCTTTCCTGAAATCAAAATGTTTTTTAAACTTATTGTTTTATTTATTAAAACTTATTTTCCAACACAGGGTTAGGGTTAGGGTTGGGTTAGGGTTAGGTGGTTTATACCTCTTTAGGTGTGTTTAAGGCGTCTGCATGTCTCCTCCAATGCTCGTGAACTAGCTGAGGGTTGACCAGCTCGTTGTTCTTTAAATATAACTGATCTATGGCTATTAAGACAGACATAAATGCACAATTAATCAATATATTAAATATTATAACAATACATTAACTTTGGTCCTTGCATTATAATTACACAATTTTACACCATTACACAATTCATGCAATAACATACAATAGGAATAAATAAATAATGCTTTATTTTAGTTTTAAGCATACTGTTAAGCTGTAACATGTTGGGTGTCCTGGGGAATGAGAGCTGGACCCATGTGCAGGGGGTTAATGCTTTTATTAAAGCGAGGCATGGTCAAGGACAGGCAGGGTCAAAAACACAGGCAAACAGGTATACACGGGATAATCCACAATCGTAGTCAAAAAGCAAGGCAGGGGTCAAATCCAAACAGGCAATGGCAAAAACAGGCAATGGCAAAAACAGGCAAGACAAGACAAGGCAATGACAAGAACAAGACAAACCAACATGGGCAAACCAGACACTTCGCGACTTCCTGTTTGCTAGCCTGCGCTTTTATAGCTAGCAAACAGGA
>JBAJNP010011727.1:0-14357 GCA_036877545.1 Yasuhikotakia modesta | reverse complement strand
GGTCCTCATGTGAGCCAGTTTCATTGTAGCGCCTGATGGTCTTTGCGACTCCACTTGGGGACACATTCAAAGAATTTGCAATTTTCCAAACTGACTGACCTTCTTTTCTTAAAGTAATGGTGGCCACTCGTTTCTCTTTGCTTATCTGATTTGTTCTTGCCATAATATCAATTCTAATAGTTGTCTAATGGGGATGTTGGTTGTGTATCAACTTGACTTCTCTACAACACAACTGATGGTCCCAACCCAATAAATAAGGAAAGAAATTCCACTAAGTAACCCTGACAGGGCACACCTGTTAAGCAAAAACCATTTCAGGTGACTTCCTCATTAAGCTCATTGAGGGTTTGCAGCAATATCCAAAAAGCAAAGGGTGGCTACAATGTAATCAGAATCTACAATGTAAACGGTCATGACAATAAAGAAAACTCACTGAATGAGAAGGTGTGTCCAAACGTTTGGCCTGTACTGTATGTCAAGAAGTCTGTAGACTTTTGGAGATTCAATGGCACTTTTTTTGTCTAGGCCATCACAGGTAGTCCAATAATCTTGCTAAGATGTACATTTGATGTCAGATTTTGACATGCATGGCTTTGACTAAAGCAGTACAAAAGACAAAAAATGTCCTTTCTGCAGATCTGTCCGTGGACTTCAAGAATTTCGCTGAGAGATTCAGGCCTTATCAACCGAGGACTCTCCCTTGCGACAATGACCAGCAGACAGAATGGCTGGAACTTCGCTACATTTCCAGCCTCAAAATTCTGCCGGAAGGACAAACTGGCCAGGGTTTTGTAAATTCCGCTTGGGTGTCTTCATTCTGCGAGCAGAGACATTCTGAGCTTCAAGAGTCGCAGCTGCAAAATTAAGATGTTAAAGCTAGAAAAGGCTAAATCACTGGCAATAAGGGGTGGTATAGAGTGTTTCAAATTGCTACAGAAATTGTTCTTATCCCTGTTTTAATTCATTAAAATAGTTTGTTTAAATGGTATTTGCCAGCATACAACAGTACTGAGTCTAGTCATCAATTTGTTGTTAGTGTAAGAATTCTTTCTGTTGCATAGAAGGAAATAGATAAAACAATTGAATTAAAAAAATGCATCTCCAGTTTTCCAGATGTGACAAAACTATTCTGGTAATGACAAATGAAACACTCATTCCTCCTAATGGGACACACTTTGTCTGTGGTAGACAAGGTTTCCTTCTAAGGAATGGGCAGGTAAATGTTTTTTGGCCTACCTTTGACCAGCAATGCACTAGTGTTAGAGGATTATGTGAAGCACCACTTAATCATGACACATACTAAACATTCAATTTCTGAGACTGAAAAATGGTTAGGAAGATGTATTCCATTCTTAGGAGAGACTGATTTTGAATTGCAAACATTACATGAAGCATTTGAGATTACAGTCAATATGCATTACTTAATATTTCAGATGAAGTACATGCAATGAGGAGAGTTGTTTTGCAAAATCGAATGGCTCTGGATATGGTTTTGGCCTCTCAGGGCTGGACCTGTAAAGTAATTGCAGCTGAATATTGTTAATATGTCCCAGACAATACTGGAATAGCTGTCCATAATTTAGCCAAGGTCCTGCATGAGCAAGTAGCTAAACTTAATAAGGATAATGTTTTTCCCATCTGATTGGAATCATTTAAAAGCATGGTAGTCTAAAAAAGTGGTAGTCTCAGCAGTAATTATCATCTTGCTCTTGTATGTTGTCATAAAGGTATTGATTTTTATTTTTAACAATTTTTTTTATTTTTTGTTTTTCACATTAACGTGCTGCAAGTTTATTTAATTAACAATTTTGACTGACAATCAAAATGGCTCTATCATTCCATGTAAGATCCATGTTACAAGCTCCAACCTCCAAACAAACATGTGAGCTTGTAAACTTGCATGGCACAATAACAATTAACTTGGTAATACAATTTTTGGACCTACTTATTTTCACTGAAGTCAACTTTTTTAATTGTCCAGTTAACTAATAGTTAAAACTTTTTGCACAATTTTTTATAGTGATCCCTAAAACACTTCAATGATTGTTTTACATGACCCAGATGCACTTGCAGAATCCATTTGCAGAGGTTTATTCAACAAATCCAAAACAACAGGCAGAAAATTTCAACAGGCAGAACATGTTTCAAAATTAAGAAACATAAAGGCAGGAAGGATCAAAACACAAGCATACAATCAGACCAGGCAAACAAATCAAAAGGGGTAATCCAAACGAGATTGAACAGGTAAACAGGCAGAATCATGTGATATCAAAAACGGGTACAAATACTGGGTAAGGCAGGACACTAGCAATACTTCGCAACATGCTCAAACGAGCCTGATGGTCTCGAAACAGGAAGTGGCCAAACAGAAAATGAAAAAAAAAACAGGAAGCAGAGGATGGGGCGGGTTATGGCGTGACGTTACACAGATAGAACTGCATTTCAAAGAATACTGCTGGTTTACCATGTTTTTGTATGTAGACTCTTTCATTACTGATTATAAAACTGAAAAATAAATGTGACATATTTTATAGCCCGAGTGAAAAGATGTTGACTCAACACAGGGTTTTAAAACATTTTCCGATATTTGAAAAACTGTAAGATGCCTAAACACCATCAAACCAGATCGATTTACGATTCACGACAGAAGATGCTTCGTTTAATGATGACGACTGATCAAACTAGGACATGTATTAGAGTTGAGATGTGACGATGCTATAGAGCATGTCGTTATAACAGTTACCTGTGGAGGTTGCGATCGATCAATACAATACTGTGGCGAATACATGTAACGTAAACGCATCCTAAACGTACATGTAGTTACTAGCTAACCGTTAGACCTCTGATTTATGACAGAAATACAAAGTCTTACTCACAGTCACCAGCAGACGTTAAAAAACCCGCGTTGCTGTATCCATGCGTGACGTCAGTCAAAAGAGCCAATCAAAATCTTCTTTGTATTGCGTGTCACTGACGGACTACAACACGTCATGTTAAGTACATTCAATGTAAACAATTTAATAGAATGTACAAAATCATGCAACTCGTTTAGCAAACTAAAAACATTGAGTTATTGAGCAAAAGTAAATTGTATGTTGATTGTATCTAAGTATTTTGAATTTAAACAATTTTAGGGATAACAGTGTATGCAAATAAACCTCCAGATTCAGTTGATTCCTGTTCATCAAAAACCCGCATCAGAAAGAGTAGGCTATTTATTTATATACAGTTGAGTGATTCAAAATGTCTAGAACTTTTCCTATGTTCTTTATGGATATAGATACTGCTGTTTTCCAATAATACAAGAAAAAATGGATTTTGACTCTAGGTCCACTTATGCAAGTAGCACAGAAACACACTATAGACATTGATATTACACTTAGTATCGCAGTAATCAAAAGCATATGCCAGGTTAAAGTCTCTGACAAGTGGCAACACACTTGGGATTCTGGGCACCCAGGACATCATTAATATAATATCCAAAACAAAGTTTAAAGGGGTAGAATAAGAGGCGGAAGCAAACAATAGGAAGATGCGTTTCAAGAATGCTGCTTGGTCATACATCACACAGCAGCACACTTTATATGATAAAGAAACATGTTGATAGGACCTGCAAGTTCAGCGACAGGCAAGAGATCATAGAACTTGTACAGTGTCCTTAATACCACCTTGACCAGGAGGGTCTAAGTGGTATTAACTCCAAATCCCACTTTACTGGGTTACTGGGGTAACATGCTTCTGAACTAACCTGCTCTGTGGCAGGTTAACTATCAGGCTTAATCAAGCGGCGTTACAAAGAATATGTACCTGTAGTAAACAGACTCTCGGACAAACAGTTCCTCACATTTCCCACTTGGTTTTTCGTGTTGTACGAAAACAAAGGTGACAATGTCAGCAAAAATGAATTTACATGACATTCTTAATGATGAAATAATAAATGCCATTTCTAACTTCTTTAATAATTAATTTATTAATTAGCAATTTTTACTTCATATTATTATGTATTTAGTTATATATTTTCCGGTTTTTCTTTTGAGAGGGACCGTAAACTATAAACGCGTGATTGACACTCCAGTCCGGATGGTGGCGGTAATGCTGCATATAACCACGGTAACCGGTAACCGCTGCCAACCGCCATAAAACCAGAAGAAGAAGAACTTCCTGCCGAACAGTGACGTGTTGACGTGTTGACGTGACGCTTTTTTTGTGTGTATTCTGGATTATCGGTCATGTCAAGTCGCGCACTGCGGAGGCTGAAGGGCGAGCAGCGCGCCCAGGCCCCGTGTGTGAGTGTGTGAGTGTGAGTGTGTGTGTGAGTGTGTGTGTGAGTGTGTGTGAGTGTGTGTGAGTGTGTGTGTGAGAGTGTGAGAGTGTGTGTGTGTGTGTGTGTGTGTGTGTGTGTGTGTGTGTGCTTTTAAGTTAACAATTTAAATGTTGCCATCAAGGTCTTGCTTCAGTATGAGTGCATACAAACTGCGTGTATAGATATACAGTGTAAGATGGTTTTGTGTGAAATGTAATGCTGTGTCAGATCGGTCCATCAGATGAGGAGACAGAAGAGAAAAGAAATGAAGAAACTCCACTAAAGAAAGACATTGCGAAGGTTTGAGTAACATTTATAAGTCTTTATCATTATCCCCAAAGTGCATGAGACCAAGAGTGTTTGTTTCAACTGACTTGTATTAAACTTCCTGTTTTTCCAGAATGAGAAGTCTGGCAAAAAGAAAAAGAAAAAGAAAAAGGCTCCAGATGAGAATGGAAAGGTGTGATTGATTTGTGTATTTATTTGTCTAAAGCAAGCAAAGGACAGAGCTGTAGTTTAGGGGTTCAGACACATACCATAGGTGTTTATTTATCATCACAATATCAGAACAAACTTATAATTAGCCTTGTGTACAATATGGTTACATTATATTGTGTTTCATTAGTTGAACTTAAACAATGGGCACGTATACAATGGGAACAGCTTGTATTAGTTGGTTAAATCAACTTCGAGTAGGTTGACTCTTAGTTAACCACGTGCACCACAACTATAAAAAGCTATTATGAAAAGAGCACAGATATTGCTATTCACCATGGCAACAACACCTGGTGGGAAAGGCAGCGACTTTGTAGTGTAAAATACTGCTACTTTACAGTGTAAAATGTTATTTACACTTACGCTATTTACACAAGTGTTAAAAGAAGGTAGACACTATTTATACTACTTTAAATATATATTTAAATATACTTTATATTATAATATTTATAATACTTCAATTTTTTTAGGTAGATACAGGCTTTTCTGCTATTTACGCCTTACCATCTACGTCACTTAGTGGTTGTCTTTTGTCTTGGACTTAGTATAATTAGTGTCTGCCAACAAGGCCAGCTACACTTGTTTATCGTATATTCAGTTGACTGTGTGTCTGAGTCACATTTTTTTTCACTTTTTTTGTAATTTCCAGCAGATTGCTGGAGATAATATTGATGCTTTATTAGAGACTCTGGAGAAGGACACAGGCCTGACACATCAGAATGAAGACAACTGTGCCTCTGAACATAGACCTCTGCTCTATGTGGAACACAGGTGAGTTGTGTTCAATTATGGGCCTGAAATATTCTTGAGTTTCAATTGTTTCTTACAGACTTTCTGTATCTCCTGGGTTTTAAGGAATCTCAGTCCAGAGACAGAGCTGAAGAGATATTTTGGAGCACGGGCTGTGTTGGGAGAACAGAGGTTGGTGTGGAGTATTGCTGATTCTCAGGCCTTGGGAATTTAAGAAACTGTAATACAGAATTTAAAAGCAGAATTAATAACTATACAAAATAAACTGAATTATTGAAACCGTATCAGTTCAGTTTATTCACAACTGGGTTTGCATTTAGTGCAGCAGAAATGAGAACTGTCTGAACAAACACATGCAAACTGTTTGTGTGGACAAACAGTGCTAAAGAACAAAAAGTTAAGGTGTGCAGTCTGAATCGTAATTGTAATGCAAAATGTTTGCGTTTGTTTATTTGTGTTTATTGCCATATTTTCAGGGTAAAGCAAAGACAGAGGCCGTATCATCGCTGTACTTGGATGACTGTTCCGAAAGACACGTGGCCACGTTTCAGTCGGACAGGTCAGACCTCTTTATATCCTTAAACTATTTGACCTGTGTAGGCAAAATAATGAAAAAAAATGAATGTCATATAAAGATGTCAATTTGGGTCTTTTTTTTTTCACAAAAATGAGTTAAGGCCTCATCTAGCAACCTGAATGCTCCAAATAACAGTAAAACATCTAAGATAATCTAAAATTGCAATTTTTCTCATTTTTCAAAAATGGCCCTTCAGACAGGTGTAGCTCATTCTTTTAAAATTGTTGGAATCTGCCAAAATTAAAAAAGGAATGTGAAAATGTGCTCATTTATGACTGATTTTGTCAGCATTGGTCACTTTTTTTTACTTCTCTTTGAAATAGGGAAAAACACTATGCTTTTAAATATTGGAAACTAAAAGAATAGGATCTTCTGAAATAAAATAAAATTAAATTTGAAAAAATGTTCGGGTCAGTTTAGGTGTGGAACAATTTTGTGCCTAGGATACAATGGCCCTTACCAGCAATCTGTCGATACTGTATCTGTCGGTGTTTAAATTATTTTATGGGGGTTTCTCATTCCTACACACCCTGTCCCTACAACATCCACATGCCTGCCTAAGAAGAAAAGTGAAACAAAAAAGATTTTGCCCAACATTGGTCATTTTCTACATCCCTGGTGTCACTTTATCTCTGAGGCCCACTGATAATATTTATTAAAAATGCAGATTGTTGACACTTAAAATGCACAGACATTTTAATCCCATAATCCAGACACTAGTTTATTAATAAATGTCTTACAAAGTAAACAAGTAGGCATGTGTATAAAAAGATATTATAGACCTTCATGTTATAGACCTTTTTTAAACCTTTGAAAAACAGCCCCTCAATACCAAGACATACAAGAACCAATGAAATTTATCTTGAAAAACATGCAATGTTTGCGAGGTAAATACCTAATTTTGTTCGATTTAGTAGTCAAGAGATTTTAAAATGTTAAATATATTTTTTCATTCTTAATCCTGAACATAAAAAACAATTGTGATGTAAAATGTAATCAATATCAATACAATACAATAAGAGAATTGAGATCAAAGCTAATTACCCTCTGTCACAAACTCTCAATAATGAGCATTGTAAATGCTCATTTTTGCAGGTATTTCAATGACTCTATTGGAAAATAAAGATGGACTCCAGCACTTCACCTTTGAACATAATAGGGACTACCAGCAAGTCCAATTTAAGTTTCTTGATGCGGTTGAGTCCATGGACCCAAATAACATTGTGGTAATTTTTAATGATTTAATTAATTCATATTAGTGACAAAACTGTTAATGTAATGACACATTTTGGCTCTCGTGTTTTCCTCCAGGTCCTTTTGCAGCTGAACCCATATCATATTGATTCCCTCCTGCAGCTCTCAGATGTTTGCCGCATGCAGGAAGACCAAGAGACTGCCAGAGACCTCATTGGTGAGTCAGTACCCTCATGCTCAATTAAAAAATGACCAGACAGAATGAGAATCATCCTGCTGCAGCACTCGGGAAATATACCCGTCAATCAAAGCTTATCATTGCCATTGCAAATTTAGGTTTTGTGTCCGTGTTTTGGTCTGAGATTGTAGATCTTTTATTTTTTTTAATAATTTAAGTGTAAAAGCCTAGGATCTTCCACGTCAATCATAAAACATTGTCCATGACATTAAGCTTTCTATTGTCTTATCTCTGCAGAGAGGGCTTTGTACAGTTTTGAGTCTGCGTTCCACCCTGTCTTCAGCCTGACATCTGGCACTTGTCGACTGGACTACAACAGACCGGAGAACAGGTGATGTCAGTCTTAGAATTTACAATTCTTTAAAATGTTGTACATAGGCAACTTTTTTTTATATATATACTTTGAGGATGCCTCTGGTGGTCAGACAAATGAATGAATGTGCTTTAATGAATCATGCTTACTATGATTCAAATGCAAAAAAAACATTAATGCATAATTGCACAAAAAATGCATAATTAATGCTATTTTTTCATTTGTAGTATTGTCATGGAAATTCTTGCCTCAGATTTTTTGACTCATGCAGAGTACTGTAATACCATTTTCATAGTTGTTTCATGTACTTTTTTCCTCCTCCTTGTTAAACTGAACAGATTGAGGCCTTGGCATATTGACGTTAAACTGTTGTTTTGATTTTATTCTAATTGTCTCATGAATCAGTGACAGTGCCAACTAATGGTCAAAACTTGCAAACTTTTTTGTGTTAGTAAATGTTTTTAATGCCAAATATATTTATCATGTAACTGAAAAAGTATTACTAACAAATAAGTAAATGATTTTAGACATGGTGTTATAATGATATTTTGGTTTTCTTTAAATGACCCTTTTTCTTGCAGGGCATTTTATTTGGCTTTGTTTAAGCACATGATGTTTCTGGAGAGAAGAGGTTGTCCTCGGACAGCCTTGGAGTACTGCAAACTGATTCTGAGGTACCAGATTTCCACATCTAATACATTAATAAGCTAAAATCCATTACCTGAATTTCAGCAGATAGTTAATGTTTTAAAGATTCAATGAATATAGCCTTTTGTATGTTTTATGTCCATTTGTTTTAGTGCAGCTAAAGTGCACATTTTAAATATTAAGAATATAATGTATGAAGTAATAGACAACGTAAATGGTTACATGTTTGGGACAATTTAAGAATCTTTTAACATCATAAACCTTATTGCGCTATCACATTGCGTTACCTGGATCAGTAAATACAGTTTTTGTTTTTAATGCTAATTAGTGCTACACAATATAGAAACATATATTGTGTCTGTCCTAACTTCATCCTGTCCAATGAGATCCTGGTGAAGGTCTGGAAGTGTCTAGGAGAGGCAGCAGTGAAATTTTTAACTAGTTTGTTTATCAGGGTTCTAGAGAGTGGGAAGATGCCTGAGGAATGGAGAAGTGGGGTATTAGTGCGGATCTTTAAGAATAAGGGTGATGTACAGAGTTGCAGCAGCTATGGGGGATAAAGTTGATGAGTCATACAATGAAGCTATGGGAAGGAGTAGTGGAAGGTGGGTGAAGGAATGTACTGGAAATTTGTGAGCAGAAGTATGATTTCATGCCCAAAAAAAACACAACAATTTTTGCTCTAAGAAATTTTGATGGAGAAGTATAGGGATGGCCAGAGGGAGTTGTACTGTGTGTTTATACACTTAAAGCATGTGATGGGTGCCAAGTGAAAGCTGTGGTACTGTATGAGGAAGTTTGGCGTAGCAGAGAAATATGTCAAGAGTGGTGCCGGACATGTATGAGAGAAGCAGGACAGTGATCAGTTGTGCTGTGTCTGCACTTTGTATCTTATCTGTATCCTGTATCTTCCCAGCAAACATTTCGACGTCCGATCACCGTTGTAAATAAACCCCTTTGCACGTCCCGTCATGGTCGAAAAATAGTTCCAGAATGAAAATCCAACCAACGTCTTTGACGTCATCTGACCGTGAATCACACGTCTTTTCTGCACGTGTTGTGCACGTCTAAAAATGACATCTTCTGGACGTTAATATGAGTCTCTGCTTAATTCAGGGGTTATATTCACCTAAACGTGCATATAAAACAGCCCAGTTTGTACAGTTCACGTAATCACGTGTAATTATTACAATGACACTTGCAATAACAATTTTTATTGTGCAAATCCCATGCTAACAGTAGTGTAACCAAACAAACTCAAAATAAACAAACCAAAACACATTTTAAAATAGTGAAGACAATATAAAAAACTTTTTTTCTATATTGCAAAAACAAAGCAAAATCTCCTTGTGATTGTTTAAAGAGGCTCCGTCTTCATCTTGTGCTGTTCGGCGAACAGGTACCGACAGGTACATTTCCGCCACCCAGTGATCTGGAGTGAAGTATGCTGGTGTTCTCGCGAGCACATGGTGAGATTTTAACAGCACAGTTTTGATCCAACTCGGACGTAAAGTGGTGACCCGAGAAATGTAGATGTTATATGCAGATGCATACATACATGATAATAATAAATAATGATGAATAATAAGAATTAGTAATATTATAAAATCTTAGAAATAAAGTTCCTGATTATTACTGTAATTTGGTGTCTTACTTATCATGTAGGGCAAATCCATGTGTAAGTACATTCATTTTTTCATATTACTTAATTACTTTTTCGAGGGTCATATGATGGACTACAAATGGACGTGTAAAGGACGTCCCTTCTGGACATAATCACGACATGGTATATATTGAACTACCCGTACATACAATTGAATACAAAAATCGAATGATTTGAAAAAATTGAATACACGCAACCCCAGACAAATATAGACATGTACAAATGTATACAAGCGTATATAAATGCATTTTAGTACATGTTGTGCATTTGTGCCGTCCGGCCGCGACTATTTTTGGCCGGGGAGACGATGTTGATTTCGGACCAATAGTACACCATTTGTGCCGTCCTGCCGCGACCCCTTTTGGCCGGTGAGACGACGTCGCCGTCCAACCAATGTTTGCTGGGTTGTTGCTTGTGTTTTGTGTTTGGACCTTACATCAAAACAAATTCCTAGTACTGTAGAGTGCCCTTTACTGTACTTTGCAATAAATTTGTTTCTGATTCTGTAGGACAGACAAAGGAGTCTGACAGAGAGCTCTGAACCCGTTCCTATTTCCTTCCTGAGTTCAAACAGGAGTCTCCTTGCACAATGATGTTTGTGGATGACATTGTGATCTGTAGTGAGAGAAGGAGAGGTGGAAACCTGGAGAGTTGGGGGTTTGCGCTGGAGAGAAGAGAAATCCAAGTCAGTCATATTAAGACAAAGCACATGTGTGTAAATGAAAGAGAGGGAAGTGAAACCATAAGATTAAAGGTTGAAGAAAGTACAGTAGTTTAAGTACTAGGGGTCATCAGTCCAGAGTGATGGAGAGTGTGAGAAAGAGGTAACGTGAGTGCAGGCAGATTGGAATGGGTGGAGAAAGGTGTCAGGAGTTTTGTGTGATAGAAAAATATCAGTGAGAATCACAGGAAAGGTGTACAAGACAGTGGTGAGACTGGCCATGCTGTATGGTTTAGAGATTGTGGCACCGAGGTTAATTCAGTTAGAGGTAGCAGAGCTTAAGATGTCGAGGTTCTCCCTGGGAGTGACAATGGACAGGATTAGTTACGAGTACATCAGGGGAATAGCTCATGTTGGGTGTTTGGGGGGGAAAGTTAAACAGGCTAGATTAATATGGTTTGGACATGTTCAGAGGGACAGTGAGTATAATGGCTGGGGTATGTTGGACATGGAGCTGCCAGACAGGAGACAAAGAGCAGGGCCAAAGATGATGACAATATAAAATTTATAATAATTTATATACAAAATTGATGACAATATTAAAATATGACAAGATGACAATATTAAAATAAATATATATTTACATTAAAATGTAGTAACCATAGTGGTATAATCTACTAATCATAGAGCACCCAGCTGATAGTTCAGTTGTGTTACATGTGTTTAATCAATTTTATTTGTAAATGTTTTTGTGTATTTCCAGTCTAGATCCAGATAATGACCCTCTCTGTATGCTGCTGTTTTTTGACTTCCTGTCTCTGCGCTGTCGCGAGTACTCCACCTTCATTCGACTCTATGAGGAATGGGAGGTACAAAATAGTTCTTATGACTAGGACTGTTCAATTATGGAAAAAAAAATCATGATTATTTTATGATTTTTTAGGGCTGAAAAATTAATCGATAACATCAATGATAATCGATAAAGAAAATCATTGTCAATGAATCTCAAACAATTAGTTGATGTGCACAATTAGTTGGCGTTTCGGCAAAAAGATGCTCTTTAAAAGTATGGTGAAGAATACATGTGCAGAAACAGTGAAGAAGCGTGACTTCTAAGGCACAAGAGCACTGTACACTGTACATTAGATTCTGTGAGGAAAGTTGTAACATGCAAATATGCAAATATTATTTAAACAATTACTCATTGACTTTGGTAAAAAATGCTTTTAAAAAACAGTGAAAGCAAAAATTTCATCCCTTCCTTTCACTTAATAGTGAAATAGTGAAATTATGAAAAACGTTTTCAAAATTAAGCTAAAATAGCTCTGCATGGTCTCCGTCATCTGCGTCACTGATCTTATTCTCACAATAGCGGGCAGCCCTGCCTTGTCACCCTATAAATTGAGAAAAGAACTGAGACATTATGATTAGTCACAACTGAAGCTTTTGAATAAAATATATTGTTTTTATCCACTCTTTAAACGTGGTCAAAATAAATTTCTTCAGATCTGCCATCATATATTCCCACTCTACTTGATTGAATGCCCTTTGTGCATCCAATGAAAAGACTGCAGCTTCTTTATGATTCGAGTATAAAACATTGCACAGTTGATGTATAATACATGTCGTATAATACATGTGTATTAGACATGTCTGTCTGGCATGTCTGGTCTGGATGTATAATATCACATATATGTATATACTACTTCTATCTTTTTGCAATAATTTTCCAGATTATTTTGGTTTCAGTAGGCAATAAAGAGACTGGTCTGTATGATGACACCAATGACCGATCTCGGCCCGGTTTGGGTATAAAAGCAATATTGGTGTCATACATAGACGCAGGAAAACAGCCAACTACCTGTGCTTAAACATACGTACTAACAGAGGCAGAGTGACCTTACTATATCTTTTGTAAAATTTGAAGCTAAACCCATTAGGCCCTGGTACCTTGTTGTTAGGGATCCCTTTAATAGCATTTTCAACCTCTAGTCCTTCCATAAAACTGTCAAGATTTTTCTGATCAAACTTCCCTGTGGAAGTATAAACCTCAGCATAAAACTTTGCAAACTGTAGATTTATTTCCTTTGGATCAGTTATTATTTTGCCCTCTTTGTTCTTAACTTGATATGAGGCTCTATCAGCTTCATGTTGTCTTAGTCGCCGGGCCAGAAGGTTATTAGGTTTATCACCTGATTCATAGTGTCTTTGTTTAACCTTACGTAATAAATTTAGTACACTGCTGGATAATGAAGAATTATATTCATACTTTAATGCAACAGTTTCTTTCAGCAATACATTATTGGGGTAATTTTTTTTCAGTCTTTTTCATCCTAACTTTCTTCTTTTGAGCTATCTCCAATGCTATTATCTCCCCTGTAACTACAGCCTTCAATGCCTCCCATAAATTTGAATAAGTAGCAGAAAGTGAATGCACATGAGAATGAAAAGAAAAATTAAGAATTCTCCATATATCTACAATGTTTAGGGATTGCATATATTGCCTTAACATTGCACTAGATTAAGATTCGGCACTGGCAATCTGACTTGATTGTCTATCAAGCACATTGCCCAGCACACAATTGAAAGGTGACCTAGAGTGGTTGAAGATTCTTGTTCTGTGATGTGACATAGAGAAAATAGCACTTTGGTTAAGTCTGTAATGCCCCAGAAGCTGTCTAAAAACCTCTTTATAAAAACGATTTTATGGCGGGGCTATTAAATGGGTGAATTTGAGCGTTCTGCGCAAATTCTGCGCCGCTGGAGGGGCTCTGACAACCTTATAATGATATGCAGAGCGCTTCACGCTGATTGGCTGCCTTCACTGCCATACGAAAGAATGATTATGTGACGTCATCATCTGGCTTCTGAACACATGCGGAACCATTTACTGACCCGCACACATGGACCGACAGCTATGGCACAGATTCAGCCTATTATGTTTGAGCCCGAACCAGAGGAGACACTGAATTAGAGGAAGAACCTGTTCAGCAAAGATTGGATTTAAACGTTTCTCAATGGTAAGTTATTTGTAATGTTTGTTTGAACACTTTCAGCGCTGCATGCCCATAAAGTTCTCCCGTCATAATAAATACATCAATTTGGATCATGAATCAAGACTTTATACTAATTATAGTTTAATGTAGATACTGTTTATGAACGGAGGCTTCAGGTTTGGGTGTTAATCTTGGGCTGACGGTGCGCATCTGCCTGATGCGCATCATTTTGAATCATACCCAGAACAAATGTATTAAAATGTACTAAATGTCATTCTCCTTTCTCCCCATGTCTTGCAGACAGTGCAGATTTTCATCTTCATCTTAACATATTCAATGTCCTCTTCAAATTCAAGATGAAGGCTTTTTGCTGGCCGTGACTTGATTGGTGTTAAACTAAATGGAAGTGAAGCTGCTCTGAATGTATATTGAATAAATGTGAATACAAAACTGAGTGTTAATTCATTCTAAACAGAATACAATTATGTAATTGATTGACAAACAGGATAACAGTGAAGA
>JBAJNP010011726.1:1342-14359 GCA_036877545.1 Yasuhikotakia modesta | reverse complement strand
TGAAGAGATTGTTGTTGGGATGACTGAGGTCCTTCACGATCTTCCTGGCCTTGGTCCAGTAACTTGGTGCTGTAGATAGTATGCAGGTCAGGGAGCCTGGTACGGATAGTGCGTTCAGCTGATCGCACCACCCTCTGGAGACGCTGGCGGGCTTTTCTTACCACTGTGTTGATGTGACAGGACCATGACAGGTCCTGCGTGATGTTAACACCAAGATACCAGAAGCTGTCCACTCTCTCCACTTTGCTCCCGTTGATGGTGGGGGTCTGGTAGTTCCCTGCCTGCTTTTTCCTGAAGTCCACTATTAGCTCCTTAGTTTTACTGACGTTGAGGAGGAGGTTGTTTCTCTGGCACCAGTCCTCCAGAGTCCTGATCTCCTCTAGGTAGGCCGTCTCGTTGTTAGAGATCAGCCCAATCCTTATTACATATATTCTCAGTGTGTAATAAAAACCCTGCAGAGACAATCACTCACTTCCTTTCATTTCCAGTAGGTTGAGGTTCACCTGTGATCTGTGTCCTAATGGCTGGAGATTTTCTGCTGGACTGCAGTTGATCAATAGAATTGCATGATGACCGGTCAGTAACCCCTCTGAACATACATCATCTGTGTGGCTGATGGGATTACTGGAGGCACAGCATTGTGTCTGTGACGGATGAGGCTCGGCTGAACTCAACCAATTGTCCTTGTATGTTTTCACCCTCACAGACATTGGAATTAAAAGCTGTGCTGCTCTCAGATCCTTCATCAGTCTCCTGGTTGCTCAAAAGAGCTGAACAAGACACAACTGTACATTTTGTAGATATCTGCAGAGCATATGTATGCGCATATATTTTGTGAGGTTGCATTTTGTTATGTTGCAGTCTGTTAATATGATCATTTAAATTCATTTTTTCTCATTATTTTACACTCAGTTCCCAATGACAAAGTGAAAACAAAAATTAGTTATATCTGTAAATTTATTAAAAAGAAAGAACTGAAATATCACACTGGCATAAGTATTCGGATTCTTTGCAACAACAGTTGCAGTAATTTAGTCAAGGTGCCACCATTTCTCTTGATCTGCCAGCAGAGCTTGCAGAGCTTACAGAGCTGCAGGACAGGATTGTTATGAGGCACAATTCTGAGGAAGGCTACAAAACACTGCTGCTGCACTGAAGGTTCCTAAGAGCTCACTGGCCCAATAATTCTCAAACAGAACTTCACCACAACTAGGGCTTTTCCACCAGTTTGTCACCTCGCCAAACTGAGCAATTGGGAGGGAAGGGACACAGACCAATATTTAAGCTCAAAATGCCCCAAACATAAATAATTCAAAAACATTATTTACAGTAACATGTAAGCCACTAAATTTAGTTTCCAAAAGGTTTTTAAACAATTTGGCACTGGTCTACAGCAAAATCATGCCATTTGTTGAGGCTGAAGTTAAAAAATCACCTTCAAAAAGTATTTTAAGTATTTTAACATCCACACACTTTTATTTATTAAGCCCAATGTCATAAAGAGAAAGTAATCACAACTGTTATCTGCTGTTATATACATTATTTTTATTTATCAAGTTTAAAAAATTGAATTGGATATTTTGTATATGTTGTGCTTTGCAACAATGTGCCATTTTAAAAAACACTTTATAAGAAAACTTGACCTTTGCCATTCAGGCTAATAGCTAAAGTAAAGCATACAGTTACTGTCTTATTAAAATACCCAAGAGGAGCTGTGGTGTGTTCAAGAGGACATTTCCAGATGAGAGAAGCATTTGGACATCAGTTTGGTCTTCCTGCCCTCATAGCAGAACAGTGAAGGTATCATAATATGGTTAGACACAAAAGCAACAATAAGCTTTCATAGAGCACTCATGTCTTTTATTTAGATAAATCTGTTGTCTTTATCTGATCTGAGATCAAAGTGTGGACAGTCTTTAAACAGCTGTTTTGTTCTCCTAAATGCTACATACAGCCATGCATCTAGACACATGTACATTATTGAGATAAATACTACAGTAAAATTATTATGAAAAATTAAATGTAACAGATTTTGTAATGATGTATAGGCATAAATTGTTTCTAAGCACATTTTAAGATGAAGTCCTTGTATTGGTCCTGCTAATGCTAGTCATCATTTGACCTCCTACCATTGCTTAAACATGGGAGTCTGTAACACCCCAGTCTGGACTGTCATGTTTGTGACCATATATGGAGTTCCTGTTCTCGTCCTGTCCAATTAGTATCACATGTTTGTAGTTAGTATCTGATTCATTTGTCTTTATAAGCTGTTTCACGGCTAGTCTTGACTGTGGGTTATTTAAGTTACGATGGTTAAGTGTCTCTGTCTATTCTTGGGTTTAAAAGAAAAAAAAAAAAACACCCACAAAAATCTGTGTTTCATGCCTGTTTTATCAGTCAAATGCTGTATTTTTTGTTCTGGCCTGTTAACAGGCATTTCTACATGTTAGCTTAATTTAGTGACTGTCAAAGGACAGTTTAGATAAAGCTGAGAAATGTAGAAATTGCTACTGTAAAAACCATAATGACAGAGACTCAAGAATATATGAAAAATCTAAGATGTATTTTTTAACTGGTGAATTTAACAATAAAAAATAGAAAAGCCTTGTATCAGCCTGTTTATATTTTCTGTAAAATCTTGAGTATATTCTGGCTAGTATTAGTTGGTGGTTTTTATAGATTGATGCTCAGTCTATAAAGAGGATATTTGATGAAATTCAGAAAATACTCAAGACTGACAGATCCAACTCTGGTTCTGGCAAATACTAGTCCTGGGCGGTATTCCAGAAAGCTTGGTTAACTTACCATTTGATAAACCATAACCTCTGGGTTGATTTACCCCAAACAGGCATACCATGAGTATGTCGGTTCCAAAACACCTGAGAAGAGTTAGTCAACCTCCAGCTGGTTACCCAGAGTTAATGCACGTGCACGGTGCATATATATATATAAAGACATTTTCAATGGATCGCCGATTTCACGAGTCACCATGGAAACTCAAAGCAAAAGAAAGGGAGCGGCGTATTTCACAGAGGCGGAGTTGGAGGTTTAAATGCACGCGTATGAGGAGTTAAAGCCAATAATATTAAAAAGAAGCAATACTACGGAGCCCCGGAGGGGACATTACAAAAAAATCAGGTAGAAAAAAAAATCAGGTAGAAAATACTATGAATAGATTTTGGTCTCCCTCATTTATTGATGGAGCTTTAATAGGAATGTGAGTGCCATCAATGCACCCAATCACATTTGAAAACCCTGAAACAAAGTTATGGAAGTGTGTGTGCGCATAATGAATACATGTATAGATATAAATAATAAATATTAAACATTAATAGCAGTCTAAATATTAAATATGTGTCATAGATTTTACTACAAAGGACAAACCTGCCACTCTGTGGAATTCGTCTTTAATAACAAGCAGAGGCTTATGGCCAGGGGACTGTAAAACGTGGGTAAGAACTGTTTAAGTGCCATATATACTGTACGAACGGCTCTACACACAGTTGCCTTTCCCACATGCTCTGAATCGCCCACACTGTACAAAAAATGACCAGACAATGTACAAAATGGCCAGAATGTTTTCACTGCTAAGCGCAGAACCGCGGTTTGTCTTAAACACATTAATACGGTCTTATAACCCTCTCCCGACGAAAAACCTCATATAATTTGTGCTTCTACGTCCACAGGATCAAACAGGCACGTCATACTCACCAACCTACTGAAACGAAGTTACACTAAAACAACCTGCTCCCAAGCAGGTTATCTTCAGAGAGTCAGTTGCTATGGTAACATACAAACCATCTGTTACCTCCGTTTTTGGAACCGAAAGTTATCCACAAACTTACTCTTAAACATACCCAGGTATGTTACATAACCTGCTTTCTGGAATACCCCCCAGGTTATTATTATTATTCCACACAATGAACACTATAGCCTCTATTTACTGGAAGCAATGAGTCTCAATCTGCCTTAACTCATCTTAACTCTGATTTAAGTCACTGGCAGACTTTCTTTGACACACTATTCCACACTATAAACAATGTATTGTGTAGTACACTTGTGTGATCATATTATGTGAAGACTCATATATATATATATCATACTACTAATAACAGCTTAGGCTTTGTAAATTGTTATTATTGATCCCTGCAAAATGATACAGACGTTATAATGTACAGTCCAAAGCCCCGGGTGTTTTATTTCTTAGTTCCCCAAATGTGTAGTTTATTGATGCATGTATTTGTATTGTATTGTGTACATCTTCCACATACTATTTGCAATAATACCCTGTATTGTGTTGCTTTTTAATACTTTTACCATTAATGTTTCTATTCCTTTTATTATAAAAAAGGTGACTTGATAGTTCCATTTATATTGAGCTACAGTTGGCAATCATCTCGTGTCTCAGTAATGGATGTCTTGAGCGGAAACTTGTACATGGGAACAGTAATTCCTTGCCCTTGTGGAGTTACAAAGTCTGCGTATTGTTTGTTATGATAACCTTCAATTTGTCTTTGATAAGTTCTCTCACCTTTTGTTCTGCTGTTAGGACATCATTAGCATCAACTGCATCAACTACAACTGTTGATCAAAAACACCATATTCCTGATGACCCCAAAAACATACACCAAGGATTTTAAGGTTAAGTGTGTTACAAGCTGTGTGTCCACATAGCTGTTCTCAATTAAATTTAACTTTCTTTTATGGGTGAAGGTGATAATGTCCTTGAGCAACAAACATCATGCTCCAAGATTAGATCATTTCCAGAGCACTCTGCTCCATTTCTGAGAAACAGCTCTGGGACCTAAAATGTATCAACAGAAACCTAAATAAAGAAATAAGCAAAACATTGGAAAACGTCTCGGGTTACTTATATAACCCTGTTTGCTGAAACGGAATGAGATGCTGCGTCAATGGCATGATGCTATGGGGAACATGCTTTAGGTGCACCCAGGTATGAACACGTGAAACCTATTTATAGACAGGTCAGTGTCATGTGATGTAATGTTTTGCACCACATGATTTGCAATATACAATACAGTAAGGTCATTGAGGCTTGACCGAGGTGTGGAAATGTGATGCAGTGTCTCAATCCCATCACAGGAAACCATGTTACATACGAAACCTTCAGGACCTTCAATATCACTGAGAGACTGTCACCCCAGGAAAACTTTAGTGCCTGGGCTTGAAATCAAGCCTAAGCTGTAAAATCTAAAGAAAATGTGTGTTCACAACACAAAGTTCTCTTAAGGATGCTTCCTAGCCAGTGAATACATTCCTGCAAAAGTGGAGTCTAAATCACAGACCTCATAAACCAGCATAATAGCTATGTTTGTCTAGAGATAAACGTTTGGTAACTACAGTTGAGAGGTCTCATGCCACTAGCTTGAACAGTGGACCTAGATCTTCAAAGTTCCAACTTGACATCATAAGCCTTTTCTGTTCTGGTGCAGTAGAAGGCAGAAGCATCAGCGGCTGACTGGCGACAGTAGCCTGTAGTAGCTGCTGCTCTCATAGTACCTGCTGCTATCATAAGTCTGCAAGCAGAAATTTTCACACTGCCATAAAACCTGCCTGGTATCCTAAATCAGAGAACTGGCAAAAGATGGTTGGACAGGAAGAGAAGATGGGACGGAAATAACCCTGGGTGCTTCTGTCCCCCAAACACGAAAGTGGAAGTGCGTTCTGGGGTCTTTATGGTTGATCTGGCATGAAATTTTGACATGCACACAAATCCTACCATGTGGGGCAATCTTACCAGTATTGTGATGCTGGTGTCAGGTGTTTGAGTCTTCTTTGCAGTTCTTGGGGAAAGCACAGTGTATAGAATAGGAGAAAATGTTGGGAAGAATGTCCTGAGTTGGACTGTCACTAGAACAGTCCTCAGCATCTTGACAACAGGGTTGTAGAAGAACCTGTTCAGGACCCCAGTTCGCTCTTTAAGGCATTCACCTACTGTTCCTTACAGTGTAGATATCACTAAGCCTTCACCTGATCTCTCCACCACCACCTTTAAGAAGCAACTTCAAACACACCACATTAATCCCTAAGGCTCCAGTGCTCTTTCTTCTATATAAAAAACTTCTGTTCTTAGGACGAAATGTTTAATGCTCTCTCCCTTTGTAAGTCACTTTGGATAAAAGCAACTGCTTAATCAATAAATGTATATTACTTGATAACAATGGTCATCAAGTATCATCAATGGTCATCTTTTTCCCCTCACCCTTAATCTGTCATTAAGACGGGCTGTTTACTCACCCCATGCTCTACATTAAAATTTTTGAGAGGTCACAGCCAGTGCTCCACTGACTCCCTTGTATTTCTCGTACTGTAGAATGTGTGCTAAATGGCACCTTCATTGCTAAGGGTCCTTGAGGAGCTTAAAGAGACATTCTGCAGGTGCCCTAATATACTTGCAGATGCCCCTGCAGTGCATAAAGCACTACCATGGGGCAATAAGATTGGCATGATAAGTCTCTTAAAGATAAATCTTACCAAAGGCATTGGCTTATTTCCTTTTCTCAGACTTACAACTATAACCCAGAGACGATCTCAGTTTACTTGAATTCATGAACTAATGGGGACCAGTACACCATGGGTTAATTTATTTTTAAAAGAGGCAATCCACATTACTGTGGATTAAATACATAGATATATTTTTACATTTTTCAGACAATGCCCTAACATTCAGATGTGATGTTGTAATGTATGGGGCATTAGTAGGCCTAGTGACTAAGGACAGATACTGCAGAACATACAGAAACGGAATCTCAGAAATTGACTCATTTTGACATTTACTGTAAGTGTAAAGGTCTACAAACAACAAACCACCACACATTGCCATTTAAACACTATAGTAAACTTTATATCAGTGTTATGACAGTTCAGTTTCTTTAGCACAAGTAAAAAACAATTCTTAGAAATGTTACAACAATAATTTTTTTCTCAAAAATAACCCTTAATTACTCAGTAAACCTCAACATGCAAGCAATAGAAATATATGAGCCTGACTAATCATTAGATAGGTAACATTCAGAACTCTTGTGGTATTTGCTACAGCTTTGAAAATATCTGTCCCTTCATTCTGCCCCGATGCTACGGTGGCCGAGAGAGGCCAATGCGCTGCAAAAACAGAAACGCGCCGCAAAGCCTCGCAACACAAACAAATAAAGAAACACGGTGCAAATTCTCACAGCACAACATTTTGTGCACAACAGCTACATTTTAAAATTACATCAACAACATAAACACAGACCCACCAACAAGACCTAACTGTTAAAAGTGGTAAACATTAGTGCCAGTCCTAGATGTTTTTTTGCTTTTTACTACCTATTTGTTTTGTAAATAAATCAAAATTTTACCATTTTGACTTTATCGAACCGTTTCTGTTAATTTTTGGAACTGCTGATGTGTTTTTATGTTTAGAATTATATTAGTGGATTCCCGTATTCCTGATGACACTGTTCCCTTTTTCCTTCAGGCCCAGGAACAGTGTCAGATGAACTCACAGAGGCAGGGCTAACCCATAAATATTTCCCAGAGGGCCACACCTATGATGTGATCCTTGATTTTATTGAAAGAAAGCATACAATCTTAGTCTAAGCACCTTAAAGGACCACAGCCTAAAAAGGAGGACAGACTATACTTACAATACCCATTGACACTGTGAATGCAGCTATTACACATGAACTCACAGGCTCTGGTCAGCTTTAAGGCTACAGAGCTCTGTGGCAGACATCACAGCAGAAGAATTTCCTGACAATTGATGTAAAGGGATGATGTAATGCAAGCAATTCGCAGACTGTGCGTTTTTGTATTTGTTTGTGTTGTAAGGATTTGCAGCACGTTTCTGTATTTGTTTGTGTTGTAAGGATTTGCAGCACGTTTCTGTATTTGTTTGTGTTGTAAGGATTTGCAGCACGTTTCTGTATTTGTTTGTGTTGTAAGGATTTGCGTCGCGTTTCTGTATTTGTTTGTGTTGCGAGGCTTTGTGGCGCGTTTCTGTTTTTGCAGCGCGTTGGCCTGTCTCGGCCACCGTATATTATACCTAGTTTGTACGTCACATTAAAATTTCAATATCTTGCTGCAGCTAAACAGCTGAAAACAATAAAACCACACATTTAAACAAGAGTCAAATATATAATGGAAGCAGATTTTAACTAAAATGTTGAACTGCTTTCTCAGGACAAATGTATTTTCTAAACATCAGGGTGGGGATCTTACTGTTTCTGTTTCTGTATGTGTGTTAATTTGTAAAAGATTTAAACATCTCATCTGTGACAGCTTAATGACACAACCCAATAGCATGGCATATTTTCTTCAAGGTATGTTTCATGAACCATAATTCAAAAATGTTCTTGTAGTAAAGACTTTAAGGTTTAGGTATATCACGCTCTGATCTCTCTTCTTAAAACTGTGTTAGAAATCCATGCAGGTTCACATCAGTGATCTATAACTGCAGTGAACTGCATTGACCTGTGGCTGGTACATTTCACCTGCTGCAATGCAGAATCTCAACAATTATTTGAATTATACAGAATTATAAATGAACTCTGTACTGTGCTTACTATAAGAGCTACTGCACTATTACATTTCCCACATCAATTTTCCCTGTTGTAACAGTATGCTAAATTCCAAACAACTGACATCTTTTTAAAATTATCTTTAAAGTTTACACCAATTGCTGATCATAACAGAATGTGTTTGTCCATTAGATTTAGTCTTTCACATTAATCGTACCCTTGACCTGGTCTGGCATGCTGTAACTCCCTGGGTAAATAGGACAGGGACTCAGGGATGGTAAATTACTTGCCACTTTTATTGCAGTCCCAAGATGAGTATTCCAGAATGCAGAAGGCAGCATATGCCTGACTAATCTGTTCACACAGCTGTGCCAGGTGTCAGACTGCCAAAGCCTTGTACAAGGGCACAGCCTCTGCAACACAGCCTGCAACTGTTTCTGTGACAGAAATACATGCAAAAGATGGATTGCCAGAATAATTACATTATTTGGCATATGCTAAAACATGGTGATAGTACAGTTAGTTGAGAATTAGTTGTGATATTTACAAAGTAACCATACTATTAATGATGATGAAGTTTGATGTCACTTACTAACATCACAATTGCATAAGATGTGTAAAGTCATGTAAATAACAATTGTAACACCCCCCGCCTCATTATATGCTGCATCTTCTTGTGTTTGCATCTTCTGATGTGGTTAAACAGAAGTCTTGCCTCAGAAAGCCTCCAGTCCTAAAGCAGATTTAAGTTCTGTTTGATCCCATCAAAGGTCGCCTTCCTCTAAGAAAGTCTCTTTGGATGTTTTTATGCTGAATGTAATTTCAGCCAGGCATGTACCATTAGGCTAGAGACATAGGAAACACTTTCATCAAAGACTGAATCAAACTGTCCAAGACACTGCGACAAATTGATTTTGGTACTAGATGTGCTCCTTTTCCCAACGGCCTTTGCTTCCAGTAGCGGTTAGGGACTGTGTAAAGTTGGTTCTGTCTCCTTGGGTTGGGAAAACTCTGCTCCCAATCCACAGTGTACAATTTAACATTAATCAAACCGATTTCCTAATCTCACCCTCAGTCGAGTGCAGAGCGCTGTTTCCCACCTCGCAGGTGTGAAGCAAGGCGCATCAAACTGTTATGTGCAGCCGAGCGTGTCTTCTCAGATGTATTTGTTCCCCTTGTGTGGAAGGAGGGCTAATGTGATCATTGATGTGCCCTTGCTGGCACAGCTGTCCCTGGACTGAGGTGGAAGACGTGGGGTAATGTTATCATTTCTGTGTTTTTTTACACAGTCCTTTTTTTTCTGAAAAAAAGTGTTTTGGGAACTTAGGGAAATGTGCTTTAAAGCAACTAAATCAAATGGCACAGTACTGTACCATAATAGTTTTGTTGCAGATTTTAAATCAAACGTAACACCCAACTTCACTGTCCGTTGCAAGATTTAATTCATTTAGCCTGATTGCAGAGCATTTCAAATGTAAGTATTTTCTCAGCAATGGGATTTGTGTTAATTGAGAGTGAAAGTGCAAAAATTCATGTTGTACAACATCAACCCAATCCAATAAACTGTCAATCCAGTCAGGCTTTCCCTCCCAAAATCAATAAAGAAAGTTCCATATGCAATTCCAAATGGTGTTTTGGCCAGTGTGAGTGTCTATTAGTGTAATTCATTCAAGGGCCATAGAGCCTCTGCAGACAGCAGCTCATGTCATGGAGCAGTTCCTTTATGGAGCTCTTGTCACACTCCTGGTTTTAATTGACCTGCTGACAATAAAATCAGTGAACAGAATTCTAATTCACCTGCACCTGACTGCTGGAGCCACATTAACATATCTGCACCAAAGCTCCTTTTGTCAGTCAAACTTCAAAAATGTAAATGATTATTTTGGTCTACTTGCTTACTTTACAATTCACATTTATTTCTATAACACATTTCACAATCTTTTCATCTTTCAAATTGAACTTATATTTGCAATATGTCTTAGATTGTTTTACAAAAGAAAAAAATCCATCCAAAAATGGAAACCTTTATTTTATATTTAAAAATATGTCACCATCTTGCATTGTTTGCGCAAGATACAGAAGTGCAGAGCTATTCACACATTTACTGTGAAGTGTCACGACAGCCAATCACACTGCAACATTTGTAAAATATTGGGCTCAAATGGATTGGGATCTGAGAGCCATCACACCATTATACCAGTCCAGGACATATGGTGTTTTGAGATGTAAGTAGTATAAGTTTATATTTTCTGCCTAAAAAGTAACATTTTTTTACTATAACATCACCTCACAAGAAGTCTTTGCACTGAGTCACTATTATGGTGTAAGATTTTACATTCCTACTGAGCCCTGTGTGCCTCAGAGATCACGACACACTGATACATACTCGCACTGTTTTCAGCTGCTGAATGTTTTAACACATATGATTATAGTATAATGATTTTTTTCCACAAGTCACCAGAGACATTTTAAAGGGTGGCTTTATCAGGCAGTGTTTAGCTGTATGTGACTTCCACATGAGTGTCTGCTGAAAGTGTCTACTGTCTACACCCAAACACTCTAATCAATGCATGTATTTGACTTCATCTGTGGCTGGATGGTGTTTTATAATCTTATCCCCAATTTACACATTTGCTTTTTTACAGCTTTTCTTAACATCCACAGCCTGAACACTAAGTCTTTGTAAAAAGATGATTTATGGTGACGGTATAGGAAAGTGCCCTTATTCCAAATAATTATGGTCTGATGTAAAGATTGATGTATTTAGTCAGAAAATCTGTCAAAAAATGTCTCTTAATATGCCAGAGGGAAACTAATTCTCCCTGTTGAGGTTCTTCCAGATTTGTCATTACGTGAGCAAAGGAAAATGTTTAGTAGATGTAACTTTATCACTAATTTTCATCTTATTTTTGCAATGTTGTGAAAAAGGCTATATCAATAAAATTCAATTAACTTTTGTAGCCACACCCTAAGAACTAGCTAACCAGCTACACAATATACGCGAAATGGAAAAATATCAAAATAATATCTTTTAATCAGATCTTACATCAAAGAGACAAAGTGATGGACACTATAGATATAGCTGGCAAACAGTCTTAGAGTATCGCTATGACAACTACCACAGCCTACTTCAGTGAAACCTAGCAGTTAAATGGGATAAAAAGCCTTAACACAACAAAAGAATGTCACAGAGATATGAGCGTGGGCCTTATATATCAGGTTGGCAAGCAGTATTTTAAAGATCACCATGGCAAATGTCTAGCAAGCATGTGCAAGCAACCATCTGGATTAGCCTAACAACTGTGTAGAAGTCTGATAGTGGCCATATATACCAGTCTGAACCAAAACATTGTAGAGATGTGAGTGTTATGAGGTTTGTTGACTTTAGGCAGTGTATTAAAGCTCTTGATCAGACATTGAGGTGGCATTTACATTTTCTTAGGAAAATGTACTAGTTATCATTATTAGGGGATGTTGAATGGAAGCATAAAACTTGTGAAAATTGGCACAGAATAAGAGTTTCTGTCTGACCAATTTTGGTGTTGTTAGTCTTTCAAACAAACCATTTAGTGGAACCGCTGGCTCAAAGGTGCATTCATTTTTATGCTATAAAAAGTGGCCACAAAAAGTTATTATTTTTGATTATCAAAATTTTACAGTGAGGCTGTATCTTATCATTGTTTATTACTAGCTTATTCTGTTTAATTTAAATTGTGCTTTTTACAATGTTGCATTGTAACACACAACACAGAATACATTGTATTTGCAAATGTTATTGCTCATTACAAGATGTATGTTACAACTGACTAAAAATACTGAGATTGCAGTTGGTTTATGAATAGAGTTGACTGATCTGATAATAACAACAACACATATAGACCATTTAAATAAATAGATGTGCATCAGAAATACCTGTTATTTCATACAAAAGCTCATACCTATCTTAGTGGTTTATGAGAGGGTTATGTATCCAGCCTACTAAAGTGGTATTTACTTTTGAGGATAATATGAGTTGTTGAGATTATGTGGTTAATTAGATGACAGGTATCATGTTAGGCAAAATATGCCATTCCAGTTCATCTGGAGATTGTGCTTAGAAAGAAGTGCAAGGTATTTACAACAATACCATTAAATTTGTATAAAGTATAATGAAAGAAAATGAGAAAAGACATACCAATCTAACTACAGTCTTTAGGATGGGTGTATGTGTTTGTTGGTTTTCTTGATGTTTATCAAGCATTGTAGGAACTTCAATATTCTGCTGACCTGAATGGTTTAGTTCCCTTTCAGAAACTCGAGCTGCRTCGAAACGCTGTGGGAACGCCATCAGCTTTTATGCACTCTGGTGTCTAATCACAAACCGGGGGGCGTGTCGTCACAGGCAGGGTGACGGCCTGACCAAGAGACTATAAAACGCACATGCCAAACACTGCTGGGGTTAGTTTTGTTCATTCAGCGAAGCGCTCTGTGTTACATTGTCTGTCTCATTGTCACT
>JBAJNP010011725.1:0-14360 GCA_036877545.1 Yasuhikotakia modesta | reverse complement strand
GAAACATGTTTTCCTTGAAGTTAAACTAGCACATCTGTTATATGAGATTAAGTGATTCACCATATAGACCGTGTTGTGTTTTTGTTATATGCACATTTTGGTCATGCAGTTCATATATTTCACCACTAGGTGGAGATAAAGACTCACCATATTTAGTAGGAAAGATGTCCTCGTCCGTCACAAGCTTCTGAACTGAACTCATGACAAAGTCAACATACTGTGGTGCTGTGCATTTAGTCTTTTTCCCTTTTTCATCGTACCAGTAGTATGTCCTGAGCGAGAAAGAGACTTTTATTAATAGTCAGCCTCACTAATATTTGCCCATACTTTGCAAGTTCTAAACCCCTTAATTAAGGGGTTAAGCTTAAACTTTGTCATGCAACTCGTTCCACAGAATTGATTATAGCTCAGATCCTGTGGTTTATTTAGGACACGTGTACTATTACTTTACTAAGTAATCAGACTCATGACTTTAACCTAATGGAGGACAAACATTTTTCTAGCAACCAAGAAGAGGTTTTGTGAAACTGACAAATCTTTCATACAACAGTCAAGGAATGGTTTTCATTCAAATGCTGATTATTTTCCCAACACAAAACAACCGGCAGGCATTACATGAGTAGTGCTATAAACAGAGCAGGTGTTTGGTGGAAAGTTGCTTCTTAACACGTCTTACATGATTACTGTTCATTATTCCAACTGTCTGTTAGAAAATCCAGACTGAAGCAGGATTTTTGTAAAGCACTAGTTATTTCTAAATTTGAAGACCCTTCCCAATCCAATCAGCCACAGGTGACCCAGAGCTTCAAACTAACTTTTTTATCCCTCACACAAACATTTTTCATGTGTGTGACTTTTACCATCATCCTTGTGAAGACATTTGGTAGATAATGGTAGATAAACAAACACAAGAAACTCTTAAACTTTGACAGTGTTTGACACCCACAACAGTGTTTGACATAGTTTTTACAAAAAGTTCTGTATCAGTCCCCATTCTATAAACCAGAGTAAAAACAGGACACCTCTCGCCTCATCTTCCTGAGGTCAAACACGACTGCAGGTCGCAACCTCAACCTTAGGTTGTGACCTTTGGGAGTCACCTGTCAATGGAGGGTGTCAGGTTGCCTACTTTGCAACTCTCTGCAGGTCTGCAGGCTTAATAATGGATAACAGAGGCAGGATGAATAATGGATCGCACATCTCCCTACTTACGTATTGCAGGCTGCCATGGCAGGACAAGTATCACCCGTGCAGAACTCTGAGATTGTGCTGTACTGTAGGTTGATGAGATTGAAGAATGTTGTGGCTGAAGAAACACAAATAATAGTAAGTTTATACATAAGCATTTCATATATTTCTATACATTTTTACCAGTGTCATATATTAATATTTTAAAACAATAAGACATACATAAAACATCCTAGTAATGTTTAATTAAAGGTATCATATCTGTCTAGAAGACCAGTAAACAAATAACAAACTGTATATTTCACATGGACTGAAATGTTGATTTGAATAAAACAAATGTACGAGGTAACAAAATGTTTGAAGCACTCCATCCCCACCATATAACTAAAGCATTCCCTTTGAAAAGTTGCAAAGTTCAAGCAGTAAAGTGAATTTAACTTGGAGGAATATTTTCAATTAACTATAAAAAGCAGCCATTTGGCTTAGTAAGTGTTTGGGGTATTAAAGTTTTTTAATTAACCCCCATTTTATAGCATTTCACATGTGCTTTCTTTCAAGACAAAATCGAGGAAATGCAAACAATGGCGTGATTGGTAGACTGTGGAATGTTATTTGAACTCATTGGCTCTTACAATTATGTAACGTCAAGGTGATGTCATGACTTCTCTAGCATGGAAACAAAGTGATGTTTTGAAAACAACACCCATAACTAGACACAACAGGACAAGTCCGAACAACCAGAGCACTTTTTCCCAGACTAACAACTACAACCCACAACATGACAAATCAACAAAGCATTTAATTCGGAGACTGATCTAGTTTACTTTAACCTTTAGAAACACTAAATGGAATTACATTTGCATTAGGAGCATGTGATATAAAAATAAATTAAGATCTACAATTCCATTAAAGAGCAGTAAAAACACTCTGAATTGAACATTTAATTTGGTTTTAGTTTTACTCCTAGTTAAGGAACACGACATAAGAGACACCTACTGTTACTAGCGAGCCATTCATTCAGGTCGATCTCCCTGGGCAACACCACCAGCTCCTTGAGGTCAAAATCGACGACTCTTACTTTGGTGTACTCTGTGTCCAGGTAATGCTTTTTCTCTTCTGTGGGTGGCTTCTTCCCATTGGGCTTCCCTTTGCCCTTCCTGTGTCAAATACAACATTGAGATAAAGATGTGGTTTCAGTAAACATAATAATAAAGTGTAATAACATTTAAATATATGCACCAATATACCAAAAAACAGGAATAAACAACAATTAAACAATTAACATTTTTAAGGTTGTCGAGATTCAAGCATGTGCAAAACAAATTGTTAAATTAAAATTATTATATGAAACTGAAGTTTCGACTAATGCCAGGATTGAACTTAAAATATCAAAAATACTTCAACACATAAATTATCCTAAATATACAGTGAATGCCCCATAGCCCAGGCATAATGATAGCTGAGGTAATGTTTGGAAGGGTGCTTTTAATAGGGGTGCTACAACAAGTGGGTTATGTAACCACATGCGAGGACACCTTTTGTAGCAGACTGGCTTGCAACAAACTTGAATTCTATGCCCAGGCTGTTTTCCATTACAGGTTGCACACTTGCCCTGTAATTAGCAACTGAGACCACAGACATCCAGGCTTTTCCTTCCAGGTTTATTTTTAGCACAAGTAGGGTTATATTACCAGCAGGCCCACTACCCCTTTTCCAGTCGTCTGCACCACACCCGTTTCAAACATCAAACGCTCCACTAAAGCCCCTGATCTGTAGAGGGGGTGGAGCAGTGAAATACGTAACAGTCGTAAAAGTGGCTTTAATGGAAAATCAGCGTGTTGAGAGCCAACAGTTACCTCACACCACCTTTAAAACACAGAAAGTGTCTGTAAAGCAAGCATTCATGTTAGAACTGACCCTGACAAGCGACTAAAAGACTTTAAGAAGGTCATAAAAATCTGTGTGAGACAGTCAATGATAATTTATTCATGCCAACTATTTTTTTAAACATTTCCTGATATCTGCATGAAATGACACAAACAATCTTTTTCATTGGTACAGAAAAGGGAAAATTTCATATCTCAGCTTGCTAGCTTGCTTTAATACCACTTCAACGACAATATAAAGCTGAGTCTGTGTGCTTCTGAAAAGACTAGCCCTGCTCTTTAGACAGCTGCTCCCATGTTGTTCGACTCTGGGGCCCTGGGCCAGTTTATCCCCTTCACACAGAGCCTGGCCTTGTTAATCTAAGGCCAAAGAGGCTGGACCCGAAACCTCTGCAGGAGACCGATGCTGCTAAACAAACAGGACCCTGCCACTGAGTCGTTTACCCGCGCTTACCACTAACTACCGCCATCAAAAATCCTTCCAAAAAGCTAGCACTGAGAGCCGTAAGCCTTTGGCTCTGGCTAAGTTCTCTTTAACAGTTGTGTGGGTCTTTGAGGATGGGAAGAGTAGCCCTGTATCTGTGAACTTCATGGGTCACTTAACTACTTAGAGCAATATTTTAAGCTATTAAGGACAGCAAGCAGTGCTAGCAAATCTTATTCTGGCTGCTGCAACATGGCAATCAATTTGTCTTCCCACCTCTCTGACCAAGATGTACAAATGATAGATTGCAGGTTCTGAAGTCAGCTATGCAATAAAGGTGAAGTTGGGTATAATTTATAGAAATATTGTGCTTATCAAGTTTATGGCTTCACAAACACTGTTTCTATAAAAAGCCATTCCTCACTAAACCGTTCTTTGTGTTTAGTTCCCTTTTACACACCTTTTAAACAAATGTTCCTGATTCTTGGAAAACCAT
Organism: Yasuhikotakia modesta; assembly: GCA_036877545.1. Classification (NCBI taxonomy): domain Eukaryota; kingdom Metazoa; phylum Chordata; class Actinopteri; order Cypriniformes; family Botiidae; genus Yasuhikotakia; species Yasuhikotakia modesta. The sequence continues at coordinate 10,366 of JBAJNP010011725.1, read as the reverse complement.
GGCATTAAAGCTAGGAAATGCAGTCTGGAAAATGCTTCCGCAGAAAGGCTACTGGACTGTGTCTAATGGAACATTGCACTTTGACATGGAACACAATGTAAAGGCAAAATCAGCCAGTGTCTGCTTACAATCTTTTAGACTGAAATAATGTTGAGAATCAGAAAAAATGTGAAGACATCAAATTAAAATCTTCTATGACAAACAAAAAGAAAACTGATTTAAGGTCCCTTTCATTCTAGACTGAGTTGGACTCTGGTTTGTTTGGTCAGCATGAAAGCAGTGTTCTACACATACTAACTTTTTCCAAATAAACTAAAACATAGTGCTCTTGTTAAGTTAGGGTACCTGTGTGTCATAAAAGTCTGGTTCAGACTTAGTGTACTATTCAAACTTAATATGTTAAACGTAAATTCAAACTATATAACAAGTGAATGGATAGTCAGAGCCTACAGGTGAAAAGCTCCACCCCCTTATGCTGCCACATGATGCATCTGAGTGGCACATATACTGTAGAATTCAAAGACTATACCACACAGAGTTGGCTTAAATGTAATGAAAAGGTATTACAATCACCAGAAAGATTGAAAGTAAAAGTTCAAAACAAAAAAAAAGTGCTGTCACCTTACCAGCAGCTTAGCAGTATGAACATAGTGTAGGAGGATGAGATTACCAAGTAAACAGTTTACTAACAGGTTCAAAAATTGGCATCTTTAAGAAATGCTAGAAATTCCTGGTACAGCAGATACAGCAATCCTCAAACTTTCCCTATTCCCTAAGGGATTTAAAGCATTTGGTGGCCTTGCATGTAAAAACTGAACAAAATGCAGTGCAGTGTTCAGCCATTGTGCTGAACAACCATGCTAAATGCTAGGAAATGCTATGGATTTTAGTCATGATTGAAAAAGCATAAATTGCACGGTACCCACGACTCCACTGCCCAAATTCCACCACTGACTGCTCACTGTGGTCTTATTATGATCAGGTCTGATTACTGACCTGGCTGCATTTTACTCCATTTATGGTTAATGAAAGAGGGTGGAGAACGTCAGGCTGTGGAGATACTGGCATTGGAGAAGTTGTTTTCCTCAGAATAGCTTGAGCCATGCCAGTGGTTTTCAGGAGAAAACAATAATGCAATACACATTTCTGCTTAATTGTTCTAGTCTACTTCCCTACTGTGATCACAATCTAACAATGAACTACAGACTGCCAAAAGGAAAGGGATGGTAGATTGTAGCTTGATTCTTTGTAGACATTAAGTCTCAGAAGACATTCACTTCATTTTTGATGGTCCTTTTGGGAACAAGACTCAGTGAATGGCCACGTGAGACGCTCTTATTCTCAGTAATCAGCAATATATAGTTTACAGTAAAAAAAATACATATTTTAATTACTCGTTGATCCAGATCTATTTTAGATCTTATTTTAGACCTCTTGCAAAAACTCAGAATCTGTATGCCTAGTGAATTAAGGGCGAGACAAAAAACATTCGTTGAAAAAACATTCCACTGACTCTGCTGACGCATTTTCCTACTTTTTCAGTCAAGATGAAGATCAAATACCTTCCATGCTTTATTGGTGCATTATATAACTAAAAAAAAAAACACTCTAATGCTAAACTACAGCACAACCAAAACATAATGACACAAGTATGTTCTTCTAAGACAAGTATTTTATTTTTGTAGTTAATATACTTGTTTTTGTGTTATTTTAAAGGAATCAACAATAAGCTAGAGTACCTCTCAGAATGTCAACTATTTTATCTATTCTAAAAGACTAGCACGCTATGCATGAACTGACCTTCATTTTTCAAAACAAAGACAAGTTAGAAATATGACTATGACAATATCCTGACCAAATAGGTAGTAGGTATGTATGTATACACAAAAGCATATATATACATGCACACATACATACGATTACCCTAACTGAAGTTTCAGCTCAATTCACAGTTTGTCCAAAAACAACATGACTTAGGAATGCATCTGCTAAATGTTATTGGTAAGATAAGGATTTACTAAGCTTAACCATTTTATTTTGCTGACTTTAAGATCAAACTGCTTCACACATAAAAATCTTTTCAGAAAACATTTTTCTTAGTTAGGGTAAAAGATCAAGTTTTTATTATACCAAGCTACAGAAACAGACTCCAGACTGGCTGACCAGCCACCAATGCTCCAGGCCTTTAAAACTATCATTTAAACGACTATTTTAGAAAGATCTAATTTGTGCTTTCTCTGAAAAGCCACAGTCTGTGGGAACACACAGCCAGTAGGAAAGCCTACATTTTAGACTGCCAAGACTAATTTTATAGACTAAAATTAAATGCATGATAACTTGAAACTTATGCTACTTTTAAGACAAATTCAAAATCAACTGCACAACAGTGCAATAATAATTTAAAGACATTTTTTACAGTCATGATGTCCTGCTGTTGATATTACACACACTTACAATTTATCAAATACATGATAATCCGTGCAATTATCAGAAGTCTGAGATCTGTTGGGATTGTTTTATTTATCTAACTAATATCACAGTTTATATATACAAAACCCCTGAATGTCATGTTAGACCCCCCCCCACACACACACACACAAACACAGTTAACATAATTGACAGGTAGTTATGACATTCCTCATTTCCCCTAATACTTACTGACATACAAGTGCACACAGGCCAACAGAACATGAGTTTGATCATGATTAACAGATAAGACAGGAAGTGCTCTCTTACATTAGTATGGGATGTCACAGCTCCCCTGAAGCCACAGACTGTGCAAACAATCCCAAACTCAACCTGTAATTAGACTGCTGGTTTGCATTACTTCACTTAAACTATGTACCTAAATATTATTAGACTAATATTAATAAACACTATAATAGCTGCCACTGCCATCTTTAAAATTGGACTATTAGGACTAAATTAGGACTAGGCAAAACCCCACAGTACTTTAACTGCTGGTTGAACAATGTTAAAACAGGTGACAAAACTGGGTAGCACCAACAGCCATGTGACTAGATACAGATTGATCACTAATGCTCTTCAGTGAAATGTAACCTCCTGAGGCCTGTAATCACAACCGAGTAAAAAAACAACTTTGTTTGTCTTTACAAAACAAATAAACAACCAACCTTGACAGCACTGTTTAAAATTCTGAGACAAACTTAAAAAATTCTATTTCTCATTTAGACAAAATGATTTTTTAAGATAGGTATGGTCTAACTTTAACATCAAATATGATGCATATATGATTTGACTTTTTACATTAGCAGTTTTAGGCTTTTAGGTGTTACAAATACAAGTGTAACAAACAACACAACTATGATGCCCACAAATGCTATCTAGGTAGACAGCTCACGAGATTTTGACACACGGCCTGCTAGCCCAGTAAAGTTAAACTGGTACAGGAATATCTGCGTAATTTACAGTGAAAACGCCACTATATGGATTTTGCATGATGAGATATAAACGCAGGTTTGATACAGAATGGCAAACGCGCAAATGACGCGCGCACCGAAATGCAATTATACATTAGTGGAAACTTTAATGCCGTCAACTGACGCGCGCACATTCCCGTGGCAGACGCACTGCTGGCGCACGCGTCACGCGCCCGCGCGCACATACAGTCCAGTGATAATTATTGTAACTGTAAATCTGAGTGTAAGATAGTTACCGCAAAACTTTTCCGACCGCCTGAAGCACCATTTTACAGCTTAGTCCGTTTTTAGAAGACCTCTGTGAAAGCGCGGTCTCCCCGCTTATGGTGTGATCTCCGACCATGTTGTCAAAGTCTGTCTTTCAACTGTAATGAAAGATCTCTGTCTCTGTACGCGATCATGAAGCTCAAAAAGTGAATCCAGATTCTGCTGTAACGTTGCTTGCAAAACAGTGCGTTTCTTCTTCAGCTCAACTTCTAGCCAATCAGACAACGTGTGGGAGGGGTCAGGAAGCAATATTAGGAATGTAACACAAGTCGCGCTTCTGCGTTTCTCCAGCTGCACAACTTTTAGCCAATCAGAGAAGAGGTAGGAGGGGCCACAACTGTGCAAGTGAAATATTAGGAAGGTAAGAACTCCATGTGACTGGAAACACTGGTGCTTGGTTTATCTACAGCGATATTTTACCCACTAAACAGCCCTATAGCCCTATTTTACACTACACTTACTACGTGGAATAAACAGATGTTATAGCTATCCTGGACAAATATAAAACAGGCATAACTTAATAAAAATCTTATCAACAAACTTACATAAAGTGTTCTAGTGTTTATTCGATAGCTAAGTACTTTGCCAATCATTAAAGAGAGGAAAAAACAACCTACATTAGTGTAACTGACAAACAAACATTAAAGTTCTTGTGTTTGCCATTAAGTTTTTAGGTTTAAACTTGTAAGTGTACAAGCAAAGGTGCATTTTTCTTAAATTACTTTTAACCTTTACAACACCCGCTGTGTAAATATTTATTTATTTATTAACATTTTTTAATATATTATTAATAGTTTATTCTTATTAGAGTTATAGTATAACTCTTCTATTAATAGTTTACTAAGTTTTCATGTCAACAACCCACAAATCTTTATTTTACAATGTCTTCAGGACAGTCAACACATGCAGTATAACAAAGTAACATCCACTGCTAACGGCTGCAATTCATGTTACAACAATGTAGTTTACATTGGAACACCAGACTTACATTTTTCTGCAGAGTTGCAGACATGTTCAGGCTTGACACTGGAAGGGTCGGTCTGGCTCCAGGACTGGTATTTTCATCTACAGCATGCCAAGACATACAAACACATGGTGGAGACTCACAGGCTCCTGGCCGCATGCATGGGCCCTCTTTAGCCAGTTCTGTTTATATACAGGCTATAGTTATATATATATATATATATATTGAAAAAATAAACAGGAAGAATAAATAGCATATGTAAACATCCTCCTATTTATAGGTCCCCATAGAATATATTAAAGACAGTCACAAGACTCAAAGGGTCTTTGCATAACCCACCATGGCATTAAGATACTGGTTGGTTCCTCCCAGTTGGTTGGTTCTGCTAAAGGAGCCATAAATCATTATTGCATAAGCGTTAAAAGGTCAGCCTGAAATAAATGCTGGAAAATGCAGGAGAAAGTGTAAAAAAAGTGTGTTCTAAATTGAGGTCTGGACGTCAGGTTGTACGTGGGAGTGATGAAAATAATGAGGGGCTGTGTACGAGGACAGGATGAGTGGGAGTAGATGGGCCTAACAGTGACTAAGAGCCTTCACAGGCTGCATTTGTCCAATAGGGCAAGAAATCAGGGACAGGGAGGTAGATTAAATCAGAACAGAAGTTTCATTCATTGGCACTACAGGTGAAAGAAAATGAAAAGCTTGCCTGCGAAGGCAGTGACGCAAAACTGTAGATGGTATACGCCTAGAATGTTTTCTTAGCAGCTTTTTTAAGGTTTTAGGAATTTAAGATAGATACCTGCCCTCTATCCTTCCAAAGACTAAAAATATCTTCAATAGGTCTTAAATAGATATTTTTAGCCACAAGGGACATTTAATTCTAACACTGTACCACTATTTACTTCATAATGTTATTCAAAATTGTTACTTTCCTTCTTTCATAAAACATAAAAGGTGATGTAAGCCAGAAAGTTCAAGCAGTTTATTTACAGTTAAATGTAAAGTTTAATGGCAATTATTATTACCAATCTTTAAAATTCACCATTAGCCCATGACTTGTGAGCTACATGCCAAGCTATATGCTATATATATATTACAAGCATATATTTACATTTACATATATAAAAATTAGTATACACATTGCAAATCATTGGTGAAACAATACTATTCGCTTTCACTGTGTTCAAAAATAACACAAATGTTTTTCAGAAAAAAAAATTCAGAAAAACAATTCATTTACAATATAAACTACTGAACAAACTGAACAGCCAGTTCCTCACCCTTCTTTGCTTAAGGCTTTATCAAAAATATCCACAAAAAAAAAAACAAAAAAAACAATGCAGTCTGTCAACTCAGGAATATGGTCTCTGAGAACTACACACATCCCTGGGTTATAAAGAGCTTAGGTTTGCGGCTACGGTCTTTGGATAAGTTCCTCTCTTGTCTAGTGCAGCTGATAAGAAGGTCTAGAGGAGGCCAAAATCATGTATATTACTATGCCCTTGACTGGAAGATGAAAAATCAGACAGTGTGGTATGATGCAAATAACATGACAGACAATATCCACCCAGAGAACAATAAGGAGCTCATAAATTCTGTTGAGGGTCAGCACTTTTTCAGACACTCAAAGTGGGAACAAGAAAACTGTGAAACTGTGAGTGCAAGGTTTCCCACAGTTGCAACCAATTTAGTCTGACTGTAGATGAATTAACACTCTTTGGCAACACTTTCCTGTAGAACAAGACTCAATTCATAATGTTGATTAATGCAATAGCTAACATAAAATAATGAACAAGCTTTGGGTCCAAAACCCATGTTAATTTATTTCTACATATACTATGTTCTCCTCATTTCAAGTTATATAAATAAACATTAATTAAACGTGTCATGAGAATCAGTTTTAACCCCTCATATGCATTAACTATGAATCTGATTGTAAAGCAAATGTGTGTGTAACATTCTTCTGAAAGCACAACTAGAACATTTTATGTATTATATAATATGTCCATTATGTCCAGCATTTGATATTGTGAGAAATTTACTGATAACGTTTGTCTTTTGGGGATCTGTGCTTTCGCTACTTCCTGTACCTTAAGAAAAAGAACAGCAGGAATGTGCCGATACATTGTTTGGGCCCTGCGGGGCCATTTCCCGAGGCACTCATATACACACAAACAGCTTTCCTGTGCTTCGTTTATGTGCTGTCTCACTAAGAAACAGCCAAGCCTGTTCAAAGTGAAGCTGCAAGCACCTTCCTCAAATATTATTGTTAATAAAACAGGTGTTTTACACACTGTCTGAGGGAAGAATGATTTGCTGGAGGAGATTAGGGTGATGTATAGCATACCTATGTACTGGGGATTTATTAGATTCCAATAAATTTTAAAGTATTCAGTCCTTTCTAAATTCTAGGTACTAAATTTATCTTAAGGAAATGGAATAAAGCCCAAAACAGTGCCGTATACACTCCTAGCAAAACAGCCTATTATGAGCTAAACCACTCCATTTAATTTCCTAACACACCATTAATTCCTGGTCTTACTGTGCTTAAGTGGGCTACTTTAAGAAATAAACACTATCACAATGAATTGTGGGTCTCATTTACTACAGAAAATAAAGTAATTACAAAATGAGAGGGTGAAACTGGTTCTTGTTAAAGAAGTTTTATTTGGATTATGGTGGTCAGGATGGGACAATGTTCTGGGCCAGACCTGTCACGTCTCTTGTTGTGGGTAACCGACACCTTGCTCTGATATCACCCAGAAGTCTAAAGAAACACTGTTGTTATGGTATGTGCCTGTAATTTTCTACATAATCACATTCTCCAATCAGGTTTCAGCTGACCTCTGAGTGCATGAAAGGTATGTTTTCTGGAGTTTTTTTTTTTCAACAGGAGAATTCAACAGGAAGTTATGCAACTGTCTGGTACTTGCAATGTCTATCAGCACAACGGCAAAATAACGCCCATGCAGGAGGTAGCGGGACGTTCTCTTGCTGTGCAACCTCAAAGATACTTTACATAACACACTGTAAAACAATTGGGTGTTTTGAGAGCCAAAGCTAACCTTGCCAATGAGAAGGATCATGTTATTCTAAACCTCCAAGTTGAGGGTTAAAACTGCACATCAAACAACAACAATGAAGTACTGATGATGTCCATATACTCTTACAGATATAATACACGTACTAAAACTATAACACACAAATATGTTTGTAGTTTACAACATCACTGAATAATTGGTGTGAAAAGTTGTTGTTGTTGTTTCCTGCTAAGTTCACAAAAACAATCTAATTAAGATCATTAATCTCACTGACTACATTACACAGTGCTTTAAATCCATATGGATAATACTTAGAAGTTGTCTGTTGTCTTTCCCGACAAAAAGAAATCAGCAGAAATCAAACTTCGAATATTATAGTTTCTATGTGTGTTTTGAGTATTGCTATAGTCCAGCTTTATTTTATTAGCATCTATTAACCCTTTACTTCCCAAGTTCATACAAATAAAATGTCTTTATAGTTTTCTTTCTGACATGCAAGTATAAAAGGCGTTTCTGGAGGTGTTTGATTTTTGGACACTGAATTTGGGACACACTGCTTGCTTTGTTTCCTTAAGTGGATGTGAGAGGATGAGTTTTGGGCACAGAAGCTCCACCCCGACCAACTTACTGCACTATAAATCTAAACACTGCAAATTTTAGCATCAGTACGTCCCAGACGCCCACTTGAGAGCGATAATGCGCTAGACTGGCAAGGGACACCAAGAACCGAGCATTGCTGAGGAAAAATCTGATTGGTTGAATAGACAAAACACAAACTAGACAAAAATCTCAGACAACTTAGATAACTATAGAGCTGGTATATTCTGGTTAAAGTAAACTATATGTCTTTGCTCATTATTTTAGGCAAATTGTGCAACAAACTGCCAGCCTAACTCAACAGCCAGCACATCTATCTCATGTTCGGTTTACCATGACACAGATACCAAAAATAGATCCACGCTAATGAATTCCACACCCTGGAAAACAACAGAAATGATTTCACTAGCACACACATTTAGCCGTTCTCTCAAAATAAGTTCAGGGGTGGGTATCATTTTAGAAGAAAGACACTGTAATCTAGTGTAGTAAGTGTTTGAAATGGCTTATGAAAAACACATAACAAATATTGCCCATTGCTTCATTACACAGCACCAGGGGCTGTTTGTAGTCTGCTATGTCCCGGCCAGTGAAGCTGATCATTATTCTTGTCAAAAAGCCTCAAGGCACTAGACGTTCTTTGTCTCCCAGCATGATCAACCACAATGACTCAATGATGTTGCAATCCAGGACAACTGAGGGACTTCTACAAAATTCACAAAAACTATAAAGTGAATTAAAGCCACTCCTTAATGTCATGTGCTTGAGGCAATACTTTTGAATGGTTCAGTTTGTGCAGTATTGTGCAAAAGTTTATGTTGTGTAAGAGTTTGTCATCTTATTTTTTGTTGAAATCTATTGTTATGCAGCTTCCTCACAGCAGAACTAAACAAAATGCAACTTTGATGTCTTATTAAATAAACAAAACCATATCTAATAGATCCTGCATGGGGTGTTTATATTTCTCAGAGGAGAAATGTAAACTTATGAGCTGGACCATATTCAGGATTTTGGGACACTTTAAGTATTCATATGGCTGTAAAAGAGGCAAGTGGAAACAAAAAAGTGGAAGTGCTAGACCATAAAAACTTGAAACACAAGTCTAAGCTGCTTTCTACACTAACAGCTGCCATGAGAGCGAAGTTATACAGTGTCAGTTACAAATATAACCTTCTGTCCCACTTTGATGACATCACTGGAAAGGTCAACAGCTCCACACTGCATCTCTCTAAATTTATTCTTGCAGGACATGACTATGACAAATGAGCTACAGCGGACATTTTCCCAGAATGCTCAGCAGCACAGCTCTGTATTTTAGAGGGGAATCTTTTATCTTGATTTAAATCTCTGCTCTGTGTCCATCATTTCTATATAATTAATCTCAAAATGCTGATCTAGGTTTTAAATCTAGATAGAATGACAACACACCCTAAAACGGTTTTCATTAATGTTCTTTGCACCTTGAAAAGCTCACAGGGAGGAAAGTGTAAGAACTGTTTCACCCACTTCCTGCCCTCAACGATACCCAAGATGAGGGGGCGCACCCACTCCAAAACCACAGCGGAAAAGAGGTAAAATGTTGCATTTTATCAGCAGTTTGCTTCATTTGATCAAGAGACAGAATTGTAATTGAATTTTAAATATTTATTTGCAACAATTCTTGTATGAAAATTTTACTAAAATGCATAATAAATATGCACTTATTATAAATGTAAGAACTTCATAGGCCAAAACAGGACATATTTCCGCTCCTTTACACAGAGTGATAACACCGCACACCAATATAAAACCAGGATATAAGTAAGTGTGGGTAAACTGTAGTTTAACTACCCAAAATAGGCAAATAATATGTCTAAATGTTATAGCGCCATCTGCTGGGTTATCCCAAAATTATGAGTTATACAGCTTGGTTAGCATTTAGGGATTTTTTGTATCCTTTTCCACTTAGAATGCAACAATGATCACAATAACAGATCTGATCACAGATCTGGACCACAAGCTAAACAGATCTGGCCCACAAACTAAAAGAACAGTGTATATGTATTAAACTACACAGT
>JBAJNP010011724.1:0-14360 GCA_036877545.1 Yasuhikotakia modesta | reverse complement strand
GACTTTCATTCCAATCCCCAGCCAACCCAGAATGCTTTAGGAGAACAGAGGCATCAGCAGTTCCACAGGGACTGTTTTTGGAGTCTCTTTTGGTTGGCTGCCAACAACAGAATAGTAAAGTCCAGTTTTTAATGCGATGTTAGAAAAACACTGATTGTGTGGCACAGTAGCTCACTTTTGTTTCTGAGATGCCAACCAATTAATCTCAGACACTTGTTCCATTTGTTTGCTCAGCAGCACATTTGCAGGATCGTAAGTGAGAAGCAAATAAACACAACTAAGAGGTGGCGCTCTGATGATAACGATGATTAAGGTACACAATGCAAACACGGTCCCAATTAAACCCTTTGAAATATACATTTACAAAACAACCACAAATCAGATTTAAGCTATAAGTTTATAAGGTATAAGTTTATGTGAAGTGTAGGTTTACAATAAAGGTTAAGTTTACAATTAAGGTTAAGTGCTTCTATGGTATTTGTTATTTGTATCCAGAACATTTTTGGAGGTTTATATTATTTAAATGTATAAGACAAAGGATACATTGTGCGCTGTACTGGTTATTCTGAAAACATGATTGACATTTCATTTAAAAAATAAAAAGATCTGCTGAATACAAGACAATTCTAAAATACGACACAAAATGGTTTTACTGATGTTTCCATCTGCAAAGTTATCATACTCATATTTGAGTGAATGGTTTTGTTATTATCTACAGTGTTTGCTAAGCTAAAGAACATAATGATTGACTTGACGTTTCAGTACACCACTGAAACATTGGGGCTCTGATCAAAAGTTTATGTCCTGTTAGAGTCTGAAGATAACACATTGTTATGTCTTTTACAATTAATTGTATTCAGACAAAGGGACATTTCTTAAGGCTGAAAAACAGACAATGATGTTCCAGTACAATGATATGAATGATGTGATATATTCATCAAATTTCACTGTTATTTTTTCATTTCATTGTTCATAGCTGAATATTTGTATATATATGTTTTAGCTAATTGGAATAATTATCATTTCATTCAGGACCTTTGTATTGTGAGAATCATCATTGGTCACCATGTTCTCTCAACTTCTTCGACGTCCTCAAGCAAAGAAATATTAAATACTTACAGCAAAAACATTTCTTAATATCTTAATAGGTTCTCAGGCAAATCAATCTTGTTTAAAGGATGTTAAGAGTAATAATAATGATTAGGCAAATGAAATCTTTGGTGTAATGCAGACATATCATCATTTCTTCATCATTTCAGCTTTCCCTCACTGATTCTGTGCCTTTAAGGGTGTTGCCATTGCAAATGCATGTGTGGTTTATAAATATGTAAAACTACATGTCAGAACAATGATGATATATTTTATAACATCTACTCTTTCCACTTTGGTTAAGTATGGAAAGTTTCATGCAAACTGAACATGAAATATGTTTTACAAGGAATTTGGATTTCTGCATGATAACATGTAGGAAAATCAGAGTTGAAGTGGGCTGGGGAACAAGAAACTGGGGAATGGGGGAATTATGTGCACAGAAACATTTAACACTATTTGTGTATTGTGTGAAATCTAGAACGTAGGAAAATTCACATTCACAGTAGGATTCACAGCCCCAATTCACTGTATTGAAACCCATTCTGGTTTTGCTGCTACAAAAGAATGCTGTGAGAGTTCAATTCGCTAAATATATCCAAATTAAAGACACTCTTTGTGTCTGGGTATATTAGACAATTGACAGTGAATACTTACAGTCCAAATGGCAACAATGACAATAATGATGAAATATTTACACCTTTTTTATACTATTTAATTCTTAATTTTATACTATCACACATTTTATACTATTAATAACTGTTACAAAAATGGTTAATATTTGGGTAGTTTTCAGCAGCACAGTTATTATTTTACTTAGTTATTAGTTATTATTTTAATAATAAATAATTACTACTTAATTTAAATCTGTTTTTTATAACACTGAATATATAGAAATTCAAATGGAATGTAGGAACAGTACATCATGCTCATCAAATGAAGGCATGATTAATCTTTTAACATTACAGCCACAGTTAAACATGTTTTATGAAGTGTTATATTATGAAACTGTTCTCTGGGATACTTGATTGTCTAATTACAACATTGTGTTGACAAATGTATTTGTTTAATGACATTTATGACTAATGGCTAATTAATGATTGTTGTCCCCTGCAAATGACATAGCTGTGGCAGAGTCATGTGTCATGTAGGACTGCAGAGTCTCTTTATAGTGAGATAAAATAATTGCAGCTTTAAATAAAAACCCTTTCTGGGTAAAATTCTTCTTCTATTTCTATTTGGCGTAGTTGAACTCCCTGGAGTCTTGATCAGTCTGCCAGGATTTCCTGTAGCTTAACCTGTGGAGTGTTCCACTCGTAATGCAAAAGAAATTTTAAATGTCTGATGCCTATGCGCTATAATGCATGAATGGGCAGTCAAACATTACACATATTAAACCCATATACAGTACATACATAAAGTACACACACAAATAAAATATATTGTATAAAAATATTTGCACTTTAAATATTTGATGATATGCATTATGGGAAGGTCATACCTTATACCTCATGATATATGCTTCAATACAAGCCAATGAAACGCATGTATCACACTGAAAATGTTAATAGACCATAACCACAATATTTTATATCAAATTCACCATCTTCTGATGACACCGACTGTGCTGTTCATGGCAGAGACTCCATGTGTCTGAATTCCCCTTTTCTCGGCTGTGGAGTGACACAGCATGTGAGCAGCACCGGATGGAATGAGCCTGATTCCGTATCACTTAGGCTTATCAAAAGTGAATATGCTTTCAAAAGGCCCATGAGGCTACAAAGAGGGCTTTGAGGAGATGGACAGGGACAGCTGCTCCCCGGGAACTCTGGCCAGCAACACTGCACTTTCTTGTCCCCATCGAAAAAGTGGCTGATGAAGGGCTGAATTTTAAGGTACCAGATTATGGAAAAGTAATTGCACTTGCTGTGAAAATGGACCGTGCACATTCATATTCGCGTGAAAAGGGAAAAAACATAGCGCTCTAATACTTTTTGAGATTAAAACACTGTAATTTCTAACTCCAAAAGTGGATAATTTGCATTGCTGTAGAGAAGTATTGATTTTCGCTGTAGGAAGGCCATGTCAAGCTGTTACTGCTATTGGGTTTTGCAGCTTGTAGCTTGCAGTTAAAAATCCCTAAAAGCTGTTGCAAAAAAAAAAAACTAATCTTAATAGTAGTAATTTAAGAGTAATTTCCTTTACTTTAATGTAAGTCTAAAATCATGTAAGGAGATCTCATTCAGATTCTTAATAGGACTGTCAATTTAGAGGGCTCATTTAACCAAAAATAATATTTCTTTCATCATGTACTCAAATAAACTGGCACACAAACCTATGTGACCTTTTTTCTTTTATGAAACACAAAAGAAGATATTTTGAGAAATAGTTTTGTGTTCTTACAATAGAAGGCAATAAGTGCCACTGTTTGACGTTTGATTACTAACATACATCAAAATGTCAGATTTTGTCATTTTGTGGTGAAAGGCATTTTTAACAATAATACCAAAAACAATAATGTAAACTTGCTCCCTGCAATTCGAGCCTCCATCTAAATGCAAAGTTAGGGTGATTCCCAATGAAACTATTTATATTATACCCTTAAAGTATGTACTGATTTTGTTATGGGAAAGGATATATGTTTTAGTGTGTGACAAAAGAGTATGCAAGCACTGGGACATACTAATGCATAATGGAAGTGACAATTGATGGCTAGACAACATCAAAATACAACTTCTTAAATGTAAGCATTTCTCATTATTTCTTATGTAATGTTTACCATATAGTTAACTGTATTAATTATTTGAAGTGTCACTTATTTGATATAGTAATTCAGTGTAATGTCACCCTCTCGCAATGAGATGTGGGTAAGATCTGCTGTTACTATGGTCATGAATCTGCACTTTAAATCTGGAAACAGTATCCCATTCAGGTACTTTAAAAATACTAATTTTAGTGATATAAGTAAAGATAACATTAAAATACACAGAAAATACACGTCATCCTGTGAGTGAACTGGGACAAAGTATATTTGAACATTGAAATCATTTAATGTTTTAAAGCAAATACAGTTTACTTCACTGGGTCAACACATGTGAACAATATATATAGATTTTTCATATCATTACCAACCTCAGCAAACATACATTCACACGGCTGCATGAAGAAAAGATCTTTCTTTTTGTTATTTTTGTTGTTTGTTTTGTTGCAGTTATGTACAAAGTCATTGTAATCCATCTCCTTGTGGCTCTATACAGAAGCCATTGACATATCAAAACCTATCTACCAAAGTCCATGTTAAAGTAGATTTATGGCAATACGCTATACATCTCTAGCCAACTGAGCTGTCTACTTTTGTTTTCTAGTTTGCTTTGCAGTCAGAGTCCATATTTTAAGACTCCACGCTGCTTCCGTTCCCTCTACGTACAGTACGGTAAACCCAGCTATAGATTCCAAGTTACATACAATATTTACAGTGGAATGTCAGGCTTTGAAGTGGGCAGTTAGAAAGACATGAGACAGTGGAATGGAAAACCAAGAATCATTCTACCTATAAACTTTTTAAAAAAAGAATAAAAAGTGACACTTTAGAACTATTTCTTTAAAACTACTTTAACAAATGAAAAGCAAAAGTGTATCAATGTGCGCCCAACGTGCTTGTGCGGGAAAGCCTTAACATTAACTGTGCCACCAGACAGACTACTGTAAAAAACAGCCGATATGGGTCATAAAAATTAACTATTTTTTTTTTATAGTTTACAGTTAATAATCTTATCTGACATTTAAAGCCATTATAGCTATTTGGTGGATATATAACTTGTGCTTAGCTTGAAAAAATAAAAAAGTTTCTAAATTATCAGAAACAAGACAGAAATGAGACAAAAACAGAAATGACAAAATTGTTAATAAAACTGTATAGAACAAAAGCTTGTGCTTTAGCTAAAGTGATCAGACTGCTTGGTTGCAACAGACTGACGTTTCTTCAGTTTTGAGCTGGTAAAAAAATGTGAATATGGAACAGCAATGGGCTGTTTTTATATTTTATCTCATAAGAAGCAACGAAAATGTGTATTCATTTAAAACAGCTTCTGTAATACTTGATGTCAAGGTGAAGAGATTTGTCTAGTCTCATGTAGATTTGTTTATGATATGTTTATGATATTGTCATGCTACTGTATAAAACGATGTACAGTGATGCCAGACAGGACACAATGAAAAAATAAAACAATATGTACAGGTTTCGGACATTAAAAAAGTAAAACCTTACATCTCACATCATAGGCACTGCAATTGGAATAACGTTGCACATGAATTAAGCTAAAATACAATCAAAACTAAGCAATTTTGCAAACAAATGTACAGTTTTTCATCATGTGTTCTGTTTTAGGCAAAAATCAAAGTGAGCATCAAGGTTTTAATTCAAACGTAACTTAGATAAAAATGTACTCCCTTATTTTAATTAAGACAAACCTACATTTAAACACACATTACATACACATGCCCTACACCTTGAATATTCATGTATTCAAATATACTATTATGATTAATTTGTAATGCTTTAGGGGGGTACAGTTGTACTCCTACATCTGTTTAACAAACTTTAACATCTTTAAATCAATTAAACATAAAACTGCATGTTTTAATTCCTCCATTTCAATGTAGGAAATGCCTAACGTTCAGAATCTGTCTAGACCTGTTTATGGGCGAGCAACCTAAGTGGCTTTCATCTGAGTTTCCTTGGGTCCTCCTGGATTGTCTACGTGATTATAGCAATTCAGCATCTTAATCTCTATTTCTTAACCAGAGACCTGTTTAAGGCAGGCAGGGGAATAACGCATTTCATAGACAAGCTGTGATAAATTCCACTAATGCATTTTTAGGAGTCTGGAGGGCGTTATGGATGCAGTTAGTGAGGTTATTTGTCTGTGAAAATGAAATTGTTTTGGTGAAAACTGCCCACCTTTTTACAAACGCAAAACTCAAATTCCCTGCTAAATCTTTTCTGGTAAAACATCAAGGCAAGCATCAAAAACTAAAATTAAAAATGAAACAAAAAAACACATGCATCAAAATAAGGCTTGAATGTCTGTACATTTTGCAGCCATCCAATGTCTGTCGACCAATGTCCGTTTGACTTGATGAATTCAGACTTGATTAGAAGGCGTTATGTTTATGCACAGTTCTCATTTCCTCAACCATTTTTGCTGCTGTTTCATTCATTAAAATACTTATTCGTATGTAGCCAACAAATCTGCTCCTTACAGAGGATCAGGTAAAGTGTTCGGAAAAGATTCCTGGCCGCAAACATACAGCAGATCCTGTGGCTTCAAACATCCAGCAGTACATAAGCAGGTGGTTTCATGTTTGTCTGCGGCACCTGTATTTTTTGGCCAATGGGAGCCAATCACTGCCATGTTTACCTCAGATATAACTCTGGCTGCAGAACTAACACATTCCCAAGGCCTTAATACTGCCTTCTCCAGGAAAAACTGCATCCATCAAAAATGCCCCAAATGGTGCTTGTGTAATTACTTCTGTGGAACTAAACATTATCACTAAACCTGTTCATATTTACAAGATCTTAAAAACATTTGTACCTCATAATTGACCACTTCACATCACCAACTCTAAATAACAAACACCCTGTCTTTAAAACAACAATGTATTTTACAGGATTAGTCTTTTATGTCTTTTAGAGTAGAGAGGAAATGGGCTAGGGCAAAGCGTTGCTATGGAAAGTCTACACATGATAGCACATCCTGGTTGGAAAGATGTAAGACTGAAGAGCTGGAGGGATTTTCTAAAAACATCAACCCCACACTTGTTTTATGTATCTGTGTATAGCATCAGATGTGTTTGGGGCTGCGTGATCTGTCTCTTCCCCATTTTTGCCAGCTATGCCCTTTGCTGCAATGGCATAGACTAACGCTACGAGTCAATTTTTAGATTTGAAATGCTGAGCCCATGTTATTTTAGGGTCTTCAAATAAATACTGGTTTTCAAGGGAAGTCAGAACCTGCATGCTTTCCATAGTACTGAAATGCCACATTTTGGACTAAAAATGGCTGTGGCAATTAATTTGCACCAAGAACTGCAAATGTGTGATGTTTTAACTATAGTGCTTATTGGATCTCTGACTTCATAATCACAGACGTATTTGCAAGAATTTCTAATATTTAGTTCCACATTTTTCTGGTAACCAACACTCCATATAAAAGCAATATTGTACAAAAAACAAAACAAAAATGACCAGTAAAATAAAAACATTAGGACAATGAGATAAAAAGACAACAACAACAACAACAACATAAAAACACATCCAGTGTAAGACTTTCACAATATGTTCAGCAATATCCCCTTTCCAAAACAGTTACAGTCTTTTTTATACATTTAGTACATTTATAATAACAACAAAAAGAGACAAAAGGATAATACAATGCAATTTTTAAGCAACCTGCCTGTCCAGCCTTGGATGTCGATTGGCATCAGTCTGTGAGGATAACTCTTGCTGCTGTAGCAGGTTTATTTAAAGCGTGTGGATATGCAATGATGTTGACATGTTGACGCTGCAAGCTATTTTTCTACAGCTTTTTATTTCGATGGGCTCTGATGGGGGCGGAGGTTACTGGGTCAAGAATGGGGCTGGAGTGAGGTGGAGGTTAGCATGGAAGGATGGGGTGATGGAGGTGGTTGGGTGGTGCTGGATGCAGGAGAGGACAAAAGGTTGTTGCTCTTATTTTCCATTTTGTTGCATGCCACTCTACACATACCACTCTTTCTTTGAAATAACAGAGCCGTCGTTTTGGGAAACCATGTCATCTGCGATCTCGGGCTCAGGGTCGTACTGGAAAGTGAGAGTCCGTTCATCATAATCACGACTTTCACCTTCGTCGACGGTGAAGTAGGGTCTCTTCAAATCCTCAGAGTTGCCATCAAAATCCCGATCGCCGCCCTCAAATCCGCCAGGTCCGCTAATTTGAGCAGGTTTCTTTTCATCGTCTGAGTCGTCTGGGTACTGTAGGTTCTTGGGCATTGGTGGATGGGCGGGCATTCCTCCAGCCTTGCTGTACCCATTGCCAAACACGTGCTTCTTGGTGCTATAGTCGCCTTTGAAGGTGCGCTGCCGACGCCGCAGGAAGAAGACGAGTAATCCGATGGCGGCGACCAGCAGTACAACCCCACCGACTGCACCGCCGATGGCTGCGCCAGAACTGTGCTGCTCCAGCGGAATCTCACGGCCATCAGGAGATGGGAAGTTAGGGAATTCTGGGAGGGAAAAGACAGATGGAAGGGGAGAGTGTGTCAGTGCTCTGGTGGGAAGGAGGTGCATTTGTGCAGGTGCTCATTTGATGAGGAAAGGAACATAGGGTAGGAGAAACAAAAGGAAGTCAGGGAAGTCAGGAAGGAGCCCTCACCCACCACAAACCCAATCCGTACGGACAGCTTTACATAGAAAAGCAAGCTCTGAAACTTACAGTCACATGCATTATATAGATTATTGGAAATATAACTCAAAGAAACCAACTTGTTCATATTTTATCACAAAACCTTTGTCAGTTTGTTAAATAAAGTGGGAACACAGCAAATTGGATTTTAAAAGCTGGATCTGCTTTTCTGAAATTTTCATTGGTCAACTTATACCTTTGATAGACTGTGTACACACACAACAGTTGCAACAACAGAATTCACAGTGTTCTCAGCCAAAATATAAACTCTAGAGTGCAGGTGGCCTTTATCAGTTATTCACAGCAGTACTTTTTTAAACTGTGTTAAAGTTTGCATTAACAGTAAAAATCAAAGCTAACATTATACACAATAGACAAGACCTCTCCTTTAGTCTGAGTGAACTAAAAACATATATTCAACATAAAGCACAGATGGGACTTCTTTTAAGCACCTGACCTTGTTGGCTTATATTTAATGAAAAATGCCATCTCTTTTATACTATAAAATGCAAGTATGCTCCTTTTTATCTAATCAATTAAATGATAGAAGAAAATCCATAATGCTTCAGGGGAAAGGCAAACCAAACAACACTGTTGAGCTGTCAAACATGCATAACCACTTTCAAAGCACTGATGTGGTTTTTACAGTCCTGTTGAAACATGAATCCACGGCCAGGCAACTGTACCGACACCCACAATACATAGTTACGGCTGAGATGTTGGTTTATGGTTTTGTTTTCAAAGCACATGAAACACATGCATCTGACAGACAGCAATAGCATGCCATGTTAAAAAGCCCATGCAGAAGTCAGTAAGCCATTTTTAAAGTACCCAAAGCACTGCAATAATCAAAGAGCAATAATTATTCAAACACACAAAACGAAGCAAGACATTCACTTTTCCTCATTGGAATTATTACAATTGCTGGATTAACTGCTTATAAGTTAACATGTTGTTTCCCAAGACATTTTCTTTGTTTTTTAAAGCCATTGTAACCACATCGGACAAAGCATTACAACAGACTAGCTTAAAGATCTACCAATGTCTACCATCTCTCAAGCTCTACAAACAACAAAAGTTTCGACCAGATAGGAAAATATAATCCAAGATTTTGCAAAGAGAAATATGCCACAATGAAATCTCATTGGTTGAAAAATGGAAGCCCACATAACTGTATATACCATACAAAACATTGTGATTTACTGTGCATTTCTAGTTAACGGTTGCTCTTATTTACTACACTGTATGTTCGGTTATTACAACATCTCTCAAAACTGAACAAAACGTACACAACTAAAGCCAGCAAAGACTGCCAGCAAAATGGGCACTGCACACATACTGTGCACATACATGCACTACAGCTTTCTGATAGCTGATAACTAAACTAAACAGCAGATACTGGACTCCTTGTGTCATATTTTCCTTTTGAAGTCTATGACATTTACATGTGCTAATAGAATATGCCTGTTAAAAAGGTCATCTGCTGACTCCTGACCGCCGGATGCGACAGTGACTTATTGAATATAGGCGGTAATAAGACAGTCAGGGTGAGCTGCATTTGACATATTCCAGCTCTTTAATAAGCTTCCGTTCTGGACCTGGAGAAGTACCGTCTGGTACTGCACCTCACACACTGTGACTGTCAGACACATATTATTGACACGCTCAGAAATCCTGTGAAGGATTACAGTCATAAAAGGCAAAGACCTCAAGGGATTCAATCTGTCTTGTGACTTAATCTAAAAAACTTAGTTTAAATGCTACAAGGAAAAAGAACAAGGCATTTGGGAATGTGCATACACAAAAAACACAAAAGACTAAAACAAACTAGCAGGAAGCATGTGAACGCAAACCTTTCTAGCTACATGAGCCCAATTTCACACTTCGCTAGGTTACGAAATGTGCCAAAGCTCAATTTGCACATCTTTCATTTCTACAGCTATAGAAACTGTAGCTTTAACAGACGTTAACCGACACCGACTCCAAGGGTCTGTTTTTTTTTCAGCTAAGGTCAACAAGTTATGAAGAAGCAACAGTTTAAAGAAAAACTTGCTGAGCAAGTTGGTTCTTATAAACATGTTTTTAGCAAGCTACCTGCATGCTAACAACCTGTTTAACGACATAAAAAGTTTTGTAGCTAGAATAACAACATATTGTAACAGCACAAACGACACAAAGGGGTAATTCTATTGAGTTTTGTCACAATAGCACAAAGAAACACTCTACAGCAGGTTTAAATGCTTCTAATACTTTGGCCAAACAGTGGTGCCTGTGTTTGCACACTTGCAGTCTTTCAAACTGTACCCAGAGATTTTGCTGCTGGTAAGAAAGCCACTTTTATAATTAGCCATGACAAAAAAGCTGAAGAATATCATCATGTATAATGAGCTTTTAAATTAAGTAAAATTTTTTACTATTAAATCATTATTTTAAATTTTAAAGCACCACCAATTAATATTAATGACAAATGCTAACTGGGTGCTGTTCCTCTGCACGAAGGGTCAAAAGAACAATCTGCCATTAGAAGTCTTCCACTCGCGTTGAATTACTGTGGCACTCCATAGCTAAAGTCATTCAACCAGAGGAACCCATTTATGTACACTCTACCACTCTCTCTCTCTCTCTCTCTCTCGCTACCATTTCTCCTTGCTCTCTATTTACTATTCTGCGTTTATTCAGAGCATCCACACAGAGGTTTGGCCACTGGTGGTGTGGATACTCTCTCAGCTATCAGCTCTAGAGTTATAATCTGGCCTTTAATGGGATTAGACAAACTGGGGGCTTCATTATACGGTAAGAGAGAAAATCCACAGGACAACAGGAGTCAAAAGCAACTGAACTCCTTTTTTAATTCGTTCCTTTTTCCTCCTTTGCACCTTCTGTCAGTATCTCCTCAGTTCTCTCTCCATCACTGTAATTGGTTAACTTGTTTTGTCCCCATTGCTCTTTATCCCTAGTCCTTTTTCAGCTGAAGGCATGTGTTTATACTGCTACCCTATTTATAGTAAAGCGTAACAAACCTCAATCAGATAAATGATTAATACTGCAAAATGACAACCATGAAAATGTATAGCATCATTTTTTCAAACTAAATGTCTCTTACAAGGCCAGTGAGGATAAATAACTGGTTCTGATTAGGTGGATTAACAAATCACTGCATCCCGCCCCAAAATTGCTTTTTTTTATAATATTATAGTAATGGCAACGCTTGTAGCAAGAAGCAACACATTTAAAGATTTTTTAACTGTAAATGGCTTCATCAGGCTCACAAGGGCTCTCAAATAATCAAAAGTTGTGAAGGAGATAGATGAGGCCCTTGAGAACATGATTGGACTTTATAATCAATTATAAAGGATTTGCCTTATTCTCAAATTCCTGAGGCATCATTGGAGGAAAAAGATAATCCCCTCAGGTTTCTATCTCACCAAACCAAAATCCATCCTCAACAAATCATTTGGTGCTAAACGGCTGATAGTGATTTTGTAACATTGAGCCACTCCTCATTTAAAAACATGCCTAACACAAACTGCTTCCTCAAAGAACTGTTTCTTTAGAAGAAAAATGCACAAACATCCGTGTGGGTGGACCTGTTCTTAATCACGCAGGAGTAATCACATTAACATAACACTAATAATTCAGCAAAGACTGGCTGCTTTTCTTCACTGCATGACAGAGTCTCGTTGAGGTGACAGACACGTATCGTAGCTACAGGGGGAGGGGGGCGGTGTGGAATCTCAGACCTCAATGCCATGTCGCCAGTGGCTACACCTGCCAGGAGATAGATAAAACCTCACTTGCAGTGTGTCTCCAACTGCACTGATACCATTAGAGCTGACAAAAGAGGCCGCCTTTTAACAAGCCTCTGGGAAAATGCAGATAGTGCAGTAACCTTGAGTTATGATGGACAAACAGTCCCCTGGTGAGATTAACTGGTCGAAGCACCATGAAAGACCGTAATTCAATCAAGCGGCATGGATTTATAACGTGTGACATGCATCATCACCATTTTTAAATATGCCTGCCGGAACATTTTCTGTTTGACTAATCTGTTTTCGATTTATTTTTTTGTTTGTCGTTTGAATTATTTACTGGTTTTAAAGACCCCATGAAATCAAAAATTTAGTTCTGAGGCTTTTAGGATAGTCCAGGTCTTATGCTAGTGTATTCCCAAAGGTTTGCTTTTAACATATATACACATTTTTTTCTCTGTGAAAACAGACCAAAAACACAGAGGACTCATATTGCTCATCAGGGGCATATCCAAGTTTTTGTCCAATAAAAAGCTCTATAGAATGAGGAAGCAACTCCCCTAATACCACTACTGTTTCAGATTATTAATATAAAAATACTTGTCATTCACATCTGTTATAAAAAAATTCATTTTTTAAATAGGGAGAATTGTTAAGTAATACATTTACCCTATAAAGAAATAATGTAATGATTTGTTTAAGCAGGCACTTGACAGGCCTCTTTATAACAAACATGTATTCATGAGACTGCCAATAAAATAGATAGAATAAAAAAGAACTTTCAGGTAAACATCAGGCGGCTTTCGTCACTGTCATACATCTAAATGAGCTTATGAGATTTACCAGTCATCTTACGTGAGACTGACAACACATCAGAATTTAGCTCTCAACAGCTACTGTCATATGTATGTGAGGCAGACAGCATTGTAAAATACGCGGGTGTGTACGACTCTCCCAAAGAGAGGGAGGCCAGTCACATTCTTACTGCCCAGAAGAGGCAGAAAGACTATGTGCAAGCAAATAAACAGTGGAATCAAATAGCAAGAGATGGAGAGTGAAGAGTGAGCCAAAAACACGATGGAGAGGTTAAGTAAGGGAGGTAAAATAAGTGGAGAGGAAGTGTTTACTCAGTAATGTAGAAAGAGCGAGAGAGTGAGAGACTGGGAGAGAGAGAGAGAGATTTTTTGCCCTCCTGCCTGGATTTTCAACAGTTGTGAAGTCATGGAAATGTAATGCTGCCGCAAAGAATATATCCTCATCAGCAAAGCTGATCTCAACAAGCAAAGCTTCTCAGAAAGCCACATAAAGGCTTCCACTCTCCCCACTAACCATCTGCACACATCCCATCAGTCCATGTTTCTGCTCCCAACAGGTCTTTACACTTAAGCCAATTAAGGCTTAAAGAAATATACGAGTTAAGATCAATTGCCAAGTTAATGTCAATTCCTGCAGAAAACAATTTCAACTCATCCCTAGTTTGGGCAATTACATTGCAAACTTGTTGGCAAATACATACAATAACTACAGTTGACGATGTTGTTATTCCGGTTGCGTTCTTTATCATGAGATAAAAAAATGTTTACAACACAGATTTCCAAAGAGGATCTAAAATGAAATTAAATAGATTATTAAGAACATTGAACACAAGTTAAGGTCTATGAACAGTATCTGTGACAGATGGAAAATAACTACAGGATATTTTTTCAACATATCTCATAAGGAGAGGTGTTCTCTTGTTTAGTCTAGTACTTTTCTAAACAATTAGACTAATGGCCACCTTACAGACAAGGGCACCAAAAGATACACTTGCTTTGAAGAAAGGACCCAAGAAACAACATACTGCTCTTTTAAAAGTGCAATATGCATTAGGGTGAATTGTCCTAATGTGAAACACTTAATTTTTCTCCCAGATCAATGAATGCCAGTGAAATTATAAACAAATCAAAACTGTACTGTCAAACTATCCAAGTATATAATAATACTGGTGTGAATTTACCGCATTGGCTTAATATTGTAATACTACAGATAATACTTTCAAATACTGTATATATAATATCTGAATGCACAAAATGTCCCA
>JBAJNP010011723.1:0-14361 GCA_036877545.1 Yasuhikotakia modesta | reverse complement strand
CCATCTCCATACAGCGTCACACAAATTTCATTCTTACCCTGATACTGGCACGCCAGGGCCACACCCGCCCCTAGGGGAACCTTAACACCAATGATACATTATATTAACGCTAAGAAACGTTTAACACAATATTATCAGAGGCTTGACGAACGCATCTCACCTGGGCACCAACAATACCGTTTCCACCGTAGAAATTCTTGGCATACATGTGCATGGAGCCACCCTTGCCTTTGGCAACGCCACCCCTTCGCCCTGGTTCGGATTAGGCACATGATGTTCACATTACATACAGAGTGGAAAATGGTTTTACAGTAACTTGATCAGAGGGAAGCCCCTCCCACCTGTGAGCTCTGCCATGATGTTTTTCACAGACACGCCTCGTGTGAAGGTGTATCCATGAGCTCTGTATGCCGTGATCAGGTGATCAGTTGGATTGATTCCGGCCTCAATACCGACGGCACAAGCCTCCTGAGAAGTCAATGGACGTTTAGAAAGTTGTTACAAATCATACTATGAGGCATTCAGGCTTTTTATTATGAAATTTTTCCAATATACAATTTTTCCAAATATAAATATTTCCAGTTTTATTATATTTTAAATATTAAGTAAATTACTAATGACAAAATGAATTGTCAATTCTATAATTAAAAGAAGCATGTAAAATGTATGTGCCAAAATAAAGAATAGTTTCAAAGGCACAGCTGACAACATCAAAATGCAAACCTATTTTTAAACCTATTTGGTAACTTTGTTATTCAGTAAGACACCTTCAGTAATTAAATTATTATTAAGTTTGCGTTTTAGTCATTTTATTAGTTTCTTCAGAACTAGCTGAAAGAAATAAATATTGAAAGAAGTCTATATTTTATCACCTGTCCATCATAAAGGTGACAGAAGCCTCGAATGATCTTCTGCTTGTAGAGCTGGTCTGCTTTCAGTTCCATGCGTCTCATGGTCTGCATGGTGCGGTAGAACTTCAGTCCATCTTCTCTGGTGAGCACCGTCTGCAATGAAGGACCTTCATCCACATGATGAAGGTCACATTTCTAAGAGGCAAACAAATTACCCTTAAGTTACATTCATCAGAAGTTTGTGTTGTTATCTGAGCACTAACTTTACCTTGACTTCAAAGCAGGCCTGAGTTGTGAAGTCAGAAAAGGAACGGGCTGATGTCAGGACTCTGGAGCCCTTGAGAAGTGAGAAGAACTATGAACTATGAAACAGGAACCAGGAACATCTCATGAACTACTGTGGGCAATACTGTGGACCCACCATGCAACATCCTAGCGAACAGGGAACGTTCTAAGAATGTTGGCTAACGTTCACTAAACTCAAAGTAATCAAAATGTTCTTACTAACATCATTCTGTTAGAATAATAGTTAATAAGTTAATAGTCAAGGTTGTGAATGTTTGAATAACCTTCTTACAACCAATAAAATTACTACTATGTCAACTAATCGTTCCTTTCAAAACAATATATTGTTACTAACCTAAACATTAGGAAAACATTCTTACAACCTAATATGTTTAGCCGGGATGACAATTTAGTATATATAATAAACAATAATAACAACATCTAATAAACATCTTACCTCTGACACTGTTTGGGCACCCTAATACACAAACAAAGAGAAAAATGGGGGTTGTTTTATACGGAATAAATGATGCCCAACTAAAATCTGGGACATTTGCTTCCATTAAAACTGAAGACGGGAGAATTGCAAAAACACTACATATTAACATAAGACAACATCTCATTACACTACATGCTGTAATGCGATGTACAGTTTATTTACAGTAATCTTACATTTATTGTAAAACAACTACAAGGTCGATGCGACTGGAAAGGTTTCTCAGTAAATCTTTTAATGCCTCTAAGCTACGCAGGGCTCGAATCCTCTTTCCTCTTATAAGTAAACAGATACATAGACAGATACACAGTTTGATACGTACATTAATCCTGGCACCGCCTCTGAGTGTGTTTGCAATCGCCGTTAGCATATTTTGCACAACCCAAACCTTTTGCACAACCCAAACCTTTTGCACAACCCAAACCTTTTGCACAACCCAAACCAGCCGGAGCAGGTGCGTTATAACGGGACCGTCCCACAGCAGATCAGTATGGATGAAGATTGGATCACGCGCTTGGATCAAGTCCATATTCACTGAAATTTTAACACCAACAACTACAACAATAATAATCTTTAGCAACTCAACTGTATTTTGTATTTGCAAGCGAGTATTTATTATAACATAAATAAGAAGCAATAGTTATATGGCGTTATATGTGTTATATAACTAGAACATCATAGGGACGAAATCATTGTTTATTATACTTTAAATGAATAACGTAACAATTAATATCTTAAAATGGATATAATTTTCAATAAAAATATTGTATATTAAAATTCAATCTACTGAATTTTGGAAACTTTGTTATTGGTTGGCTTTTATTTTGATGACTTTAAACTGGGGCAATACAGACGAGCGCCACCAGGCGGGCATTAAAACCAACAGACACATATTTACACACGTGAACTAATAAATAAATAACTTTATTGCTTGCAAACATAGTATCATACTGTGTACATAACTGATACCAATACCAAAATGTATATAATATGTATAATCTGTTTTGTAATACTATCATCTAGTTCGTTTATTTACTTGTTTATATAATAATGGAAAATATGATGTGGTGATTATTACCTGTATTGATTTTATATCGGTCATAAAACTACTAAAGTTGTTCAATAATAAACATTTTAATCTTTCGATGACAAACCAGGCGCGCGTCTTCTCTCTTACGTCACCGGCGGAAGGTCAGCGCTGAAACGGAAGTGACAGTCAGAGCCCATCCGCCATTGTGGAGCAGAGCAGGGGAAAGACTCTCTCCAGATATTACACAGGCTGTGAATGTTTCGGACTAACTTAAACACATCACACCGCCTCCGACCTCCCCAGCCGTTTGACACCCGCCGTCCCTGCAGCCCGAGACGCCCGCTGCCGACCGCCCGAGACCGTTAAAGACATCAACCCCTGTGAATACGCCGATTATAGGGCCAGAGACCGTGGACAGTCATAACAGCGAACATCTCGGGCTCCTGGAGGATGTCTGCGACAACTATCGATCAGGTACACCCGTCAGACCCTCCTCCACGTATATAACAGACCATCGAGATGGTGTTTGCATAGACTCTGGCTGTATCTCAAAACCTAGTGAGCTCACTACCTAGGGCGCGTGTTTGGGCAGCGTTTAAAAACGTGTCAGATGCCCACAAACGTTGCCATGGAAGCCAGCCGATTAGGGTTTGAGACACAGCCAGTGTTGACCATAAAGATGAGAGTGTTGGATATTTGATAGCTGTTCCTGCTGGACAGATTGGGTCATGCATCTCTGATCATGTCATGCAGTCCAGTCATCATGTTATTATAGTTTATGATGTGTGTATAATGTTCATTAGAAGTTTGACATAAACTGTGACACATTCTCTCTCTTTTCTCTGTCCACTCGCTTTGACCAAAACGTCAGAGACCTAAAGGACAAGGAAACAAAGGTATGTAGACTCATTTTCTTCACGCTTGTGCCCTTTTGAGAAGGTTTAGTGTTGTGTCAGGGTTAAAACTTCTACCTGATAAAGTATCTGTTGTAAAAAGGTTAAAAAAAGTGTTTTTATTAGATCAATTATAACAATTGTTGCATGTGGTGAATGCTTTTACTTTTAAATTTGTGACAAAATGCAGTTCTTACAGCAATTGTGCATATTTATTGTGCTGTATCATAGAATACAGCATTGTTAATTGTTGTAAAATACATTATTGTGAATACATTGTATGTCTATCTAGCTGTGTGTGTGTGTGTGAATAATATAATACTGGGTTGAAAAATGTAAGAAGGTATTTTGAGATTCTGCTGGTAAAATAAACTGTCTGTTTTTTGTTTAGTGCAAAACGGTTCGATGCATCAGAAAGATGCTGTAAACGATGACGACTTTGACAATTACCTGAGCAGCCAGACAAATCAGGTGAGTTGCTTTCTGTGGGCTGTTATATTAGATGTTTGTGCTCTGAACATTACATCAGTCATTTTACCATTTCTGTGTAATGCTACTGTGCAAATACTCTATAATAGTCAGCATTGTACATGAGAATTGGTTTGGGCCCTAACACATTACAGTAATTGTTAAAGGTACAGTAAGCAATTTTCATATATATAAACCACTTTATTAACTGCTATCAGCATGTGACTTTAAAGCTGTATAATAACAAACGTTTTTGCAAGTATAAATAACTATTGTGGAAAACAAATTGAAACTGAGATTATTAGTTATTTTTTAACAGCACATTTTACATCCATTTATTCTTTTTTACATCTTTAGTTGCAATTTGATTGTTACATAATTGTTACTGACTTACATTTATTTATCTCCAACAGAGCAATAGCTACCCACCAATGTCTGATCCCTACATGCCCAGTTATTATGCTCCATCGATCGGATTCCCTTACTCCCTGGGAGAGGCTGCTTGGTCTACTGCTGGAGACCCCCCTATGCCCTACCTGACCACCTATGGACAGATGAGCAATGGTGAACATCACTTCATTCCAGATGGAGTCTTCAGCCAACCTGGTGCTTTAGGCAACACGCCTCCTTTTCTCAGCCAACACGGATTTAACTTCTTTCCTGGAAATGCAGACTTTTCCACCTGGGGCAGCAGTGGTTCTCAGGGACAGTCTACACAGAGCTCAGCATACAGCAGCAGCTATGGTTACCCTCCAAGCTCGTTGGGTCGGGCTATAGCCGACGGACAGGCGGGATTTGGCAGTGACACACAGCTCAGTAAAGTTCCAGGACTCAGTAGCATTGATCAGGGTATGGCTGGACTCAAGCTTGGGTCTGACATGTCGGCTGTAACAAAAACGGTGGGGTCTCCTTTGGGAGGGACGATGGGCATGGGCGCTAACAGCATGCCGCCCATCAGCTCCTCTGCGCCCAAGCCCACCTCATGGGCGGCCATCGCTAGGAAACCTGCAAAACCCCAACCTAAGCTAAAGACAAAACCCAACATGGGTTTGGGATGTGGTGCAACAATCCCCCCTCCACCAATAAAGCATAACATGAACATTGGAACATGGGAGGACAAAGGTTCCATCACCAAACCCCCTCTTGCCCAGCAGATTCTGCCTCCACTTGTGCAACAGCAACTCTTGCCCCAGCCCCAACCCATGTTGCAAAGTCCATTGCCTCCCCAACCTCAGCAGCTCCAGCTTCAATCACCCCAACCCCCTCATCAGCTGCCCCCATGTCACCCCTCACAACCCGGCCCCCCCCAGCCCCTTCACCCACCTCAGCAGCAGAGCCTACCACCCCAAAACCGCTGGGTGGCCCCTCGGAACAGAATATCCACCTTCAACCAGACCACCGGTGTGGAGAACTTTGGCCTTGGGACAGGAGTCCCCATGAGCTCGTCGCCCTCATTGGGTGAGGTTCACCCTGTACTGGAGAAGCTCAAGGCCCTCAATAACTACAACCCCAAAGACTTTGACTGGAACTTGAAAAACGGGCGGGTCTTCATCATCAAGAGCTACTCAGAGGATGACATCCATCGCTCCATCAAGTACTCCATCTGGTGCAGCACAGAGCATGGGAATAAGCGCCTGGACAGTGCCTACCGCTCGCTCGGTGCCAAAGGTCCGCTTTACCTTCTCTTCAGCGTCAACGGCAGTGGACACTTCTGTGGCGTGGCAGAAATGAAGTCCATCGTGGACTACAACGCCTACGCCGGCGTCTGGTCCCAAGACAAGTGGAAGGGCAAGTTTGAGGTGAAATGGATCTTTGTTAAGGACGTGCCCAATAACCAGCTGAGGCACATTCGTTTAGAAAACAATGATAACAAGCCCGTCACCAACTCCAGGGACACTCAGGAAGTTCCTCTAGAGAAAGCAAAGCAAGTGCTTAAAATTATTGCGACTTTCAAGCATACCACCTCAATCTTTGATGATTTTGCACATTACGAAAAGCGCCAGGAGGAAGAGGAAGCCATGCGAAGGGTAAGCGCCGCTTTCTGCCACTCCTCACGATAGCAGAAAGCAGACATTGTACCTGTAAATCAAACTTAATCTATTTCCTGTACATTGTTAGCTTATAATGCTTTTAGCATGTGCGTTTGTTTTAAAGCAGTGAATCCCAACCTTTTTGACTTCACTGCCTTCCAGTTGGTCAACAGCAATATTTAAAGGCTCCTCACACTTGTAATTTGTTATTAATAGAACATTCAAGTGCTTTGCATTCCTAGAAAAATATATGTTTGTTATAAAAATAACCCAACTACTAAACAAAATATGTTCATTTTTAGTTGTTTAAGTGCTTGTTTTGTCTTATTTTTAAGCCATTTTGAGGCCCCTGTCAGCCCTGGTTGAGAAACACTGTTTTAAAGACGTTGGTTTATATTTGTCTTCATTTGAAATACACTTTTTGTGCAGTACCCCACATATAATGTCATTCACATTCATGTAATAACACTGCTTGCATGTTTTCCCCACATTTCAATGAACAAGTTTGCCAAGGTCTCAGCAGACAGATATTATGAAACAAATGGACTGTGCTGGAAAGGAAAAAATGTATTTATTGACAGATGATGGGATGCCAGTCAGTGCCTTTGCTCGACCGCAGGCAGATGTCTCATTAATAGATCTGACTTGCATCATTTCCTGCCCATCCAACACAAATTATTAATGTCTGTTCATGTTAACATGCACCAGCTGCTATATCTTTGTCTGTGAGTTGTTACGATTATTAGACAAATTAGTTGTTTAACATTTAAGCATAGATCTTGGTTTGCCAGCACTTTAAACTAAAGATTGGTACAGAATTTGGGGGATTTTTGTTGGGTAGAATTAAGACAATTTTTGTTATTGCCACTTGTCACTGGTTACATTCAGCAGATAAATATAATTGTGTGATTGTACAGTGTTTGTTTAGACTGTTAAAGTTCATATAGTGATCAGTTATTAAAAGAGAGAAAAATGTATTTAATAACAAAAATGACTTTCTTAAAGGGACAGTAGACTCTGAAATCTGAAAACTTAAGCTTCAATCCTCATTAACTTCTATTGTGTGGAAATTTTAAAAATGTATCCAAATGTTTGATATGTTGTGTTACTATTATCACTGACTCAATGGTTACAGACAACATTCATTCACAGCTATCATGAGAATAACAAAGCGATCCACACATTTATACAGACAGTATTCAGTGTGTTTCTGTAGAAACGGGGTGAATGGTAAATGCCTGTTGGTAAATACAATCGTTAATCCAAAATACTGACTGTGTAAATGTAAACCGTTTAGCAGATGCAGTCGCGCATGTGCCACAACCTGTGTTATATTACATTTTGTTGCGAAATTGTCAATTACACAATATACATTATTGTAAAAGCCATTCTTTATTCTTGTCATAAATGGGAAACAACGTAATCGGAACAGCTTTTACCTTAATCTGTGTGTGATCTGCAACAAATTACTGGTTTTCATTTACTTATAATTAATAAAACCTCAGAATAAAGTTTGTATTTCTGTTTGATTGTGTTGCTGATCATCTGTAACCCTTTTCAGAAATGTTTTAAATACGTTTTGCACTCTGAATTTAAAGCTGTTGTTTATTAATGCATTTTTAATGAATGTTATGTCACGTTTTTTTGGAGACCCATAGCAGAGCAGAATATTTCCCCTCTCTGAAATCTGTTCATGTGACACAAATGTAAAGTTTGCTGGTTTAGGCACAATGCAGAATGTCACACATCATTTTGCTACTTTGGCTTCATTCTACTTCACAATATGTAAAGAAAAGCACATACAGTAACATGCCATTTTATGTTTTAAGCAGAGACTGTGTTAAAGATTGCAGCTTTAAATAATTGCATTACTAAACAAATATGACTGACCAAAATGCATTTTCACACATGCTGGTAACCAGTTGGTTACTGTGCTAGTTTGGCCAGTTAACAGCCTTTTAGTCTAATTGTAAATGTCATAATTTGTCTAAATTTCCACCATTAAATGTATTATATATTTTTAATTGCCCTATTTCCACCATGTTTCCTAGATCTCATTACTGGGCATTGATAAAGTCACTCAGCCACTATTAAGTGTAAAACCGTTTAAGTTAGTAAGTTAGTTGTTTTTTTAAATCCAGTAGCTGTCTCAGCAGGTCACATACTGTACTGCAGAATGCGTTTTACGGTTACTAGATAAATATTGCATGCAACTGGTGACATCTGAAACCTCGGTTTGTTAGAAAGGTTAGCGAAGCAGCAACCACCTCATTAACTCTGTGACCCACAACTTGCAGAATATGACCTTGTTATGCGTGTGTGAAGAGGGTTAATTGTGTTGCATTATTGCCAATGACCTCCTAGCTGTTGATGTGAAACGATCACAAACACGACATCTCAGTTTGTCATATGGCAAACAAAACCAGTTAGCAATTTCAATGCAATTATTCCATTTTGTAATAAAGTGTTTACTTAAGATGCATGTATTAACATATTCCTCACTTTCAAAAATCTGTTAATGTAACATTAATTCTTGTATGTAACGCAGGCTTGCTGGTTTAGGTGCAATGCAGGTTATAAATAAAGATTATATTGTTTTCCTGAGCAACTTTAAAAGAAAATGATTTGTGTTTTTAAAGAAAATACGTTTCATGCAAGTTTACAAAAATCTCCCACAGTGTAAAACAAACATATAATGGCTTTACTAGTTTGTTTTGATTTCTAATTTTGTCTTTCTCTCTTTCTTTACAGGAGCGAAATAGAAATAAACAATAGGTTTACAAAGATCTCCTAGGTAGAACATCAACACTAATGATGTAGAACCTTAAATAGTGCATAACCTCAAACGTTGGGTTCTGGTGTATGTTCTGATGAAGATGGTGTAAGAACTGACTGGATTTTCTGTTGGATCTCACATGAAAGGACAGAAATCACTCACCTAAACTCTATCTTTAAGCACTTTCAACCCTTTTAAAAGCTTCTACCGGTTCTCGTAACTATCATTGGACATCTGTACGGTATTAACTGACTAACCAGTGTAGTTGGTTTTGACGATTTTAAACGTATTTGTAATCTTGTTTTGTTTTTCGTTTGTTTTGTAAATCCTTCAAATTTGAGCACCCTGTAATTTTAAACACTCAGAGAAAATATTTGTTTTGGAAAGAAAAAATCTTTACTTGAATATATGTGACGCTGTTAAAATAAAACGCAGTTGTGCGCAGATGTTTGCGCACGACCCAATTCAACAAAATCACGTCTGTTTGACTGACGTCAAAGGAGTCCTTCCACCTTGTGTATCAGCATATATTTCTGTGTACTGAGAGATAAAGAAAAATCTTCATTTCCTGTCATCCAAAAGGTGCATTTGCCTTGGGAGAAACCTGGTCAGAACCTGCCAGTTCTACGATCTCTGGAAGTTAATGTTCTTCAGCCTGGTGTGTGGAGAACCCTTGTAATTTTACTGCTGCTATCTGAAGTTGAGACAGACCGTTTTCTCCTATAGGTGACTCGCTAGCTAAAATAAACTAATATGTTTAGTGATCTTGTGTTTTGAGTGTTTACTTTCACAATGTAACCTTTTATTTTATTGACGTGAAACATTATTTGTATCGTCTGGTTTGTACTGCATGAGAACTTTGGGCTTTGCTGTTTGCAACTATAGACACCGCATTAATCTGAGGCCATGCAAATGAAACGATTTATTTAGGTCTTGTCATTTTAAATGATCTAGTTGTTATAGTTGATGCTATGGCCTGATGTTTTGGTCCCAGTGTTACTGACTGGGGTCTAAGATCAAATCCCCCCATAACATATTCAGTACTGTTCACTACATCAGTGGGTAATGCAAAGTAGCTAAACATATTTCCTGTTTTTTTTTCACTGGAAGCTGCCTTCACACACAACGTAAAGCTGCTCTTGTTTCTGTAGGTGTGGGTCAGAACCGGAACCAACATCACGTCGTCATGGCTACAACATGAGCCCCCTCCACTGTGTGCTGTGATTTAAGGCCATGTTTGTATGGGTTACTGTAAATCAATGCTTCTTATTGGTCATCGAGGTATGATGTGATTAATCTGGTTTGAAAAATAAATATAAATGTATGGAAACGGCGTCTTAACTGCAGCAGTTTTAGTTTCTTAAAACGTTTGTCTTAAATAATGACCCATAGTTAAGAAATTCAAAACTTCTCAAGTCTAAATGAACATTGTGCCTTTATAAACAAGTTATTTGTGGCAGAAATCTTAGTAAAAGTCTTTAAAGGTAAAAATAGTATTATAGTAGTATTATTAATAGTATAAAATTAATAGTTTATAGCTATAGAGGAATTCAAAGTCAACATGTTTCACTTTTATCGCAAGATCCATTAGATGGCGCTATTTGTCAGCACATCTTAGTCCTTTACGTATGAAAAATGGAAGTGAAAGATAGTGAAAAAAAAAAATATATATATATATATGTTATTTTTCTGTAATTTTTAACAGAGACAAATCCTAATCGAGCATGTGTCTAAATAAAGCATGTATTTTCTGTATACATATTAAATATATATCTGTATATTAACAAAGAGCAACACCGGTGCAATAAATTACATTAACAAGAACTTCTGTTCATCCGTCTTTAAAAGAGTCATTTGGTGTCATGGGGACAGTTGCTTTGTGGTTCAGTAATGGGGCTGTATAGTAATGAGGGACTTGTCATGTAATCTGGGCAGAAAATGCTTCAGACATCCAGACACATCATTCCTAAACAGGCAATTTTACAGCATGAACATGACACTTGTTGTCCAATCTGCATCTTTGTAAAGTCAATTAATGTTGCCTTGCCAAGTGTGTCCATCTGTGTGACTCAGAAAGGCTGTATAAATGCTGTATAAAGACGGTGTCTTAAATTAGGACTTTACGCCCTGAGCATATATCTGTACACCCATCTGACTCACTTTAGGTGAGTTTGTACAACAGAGTCTGTGCTAGTAATAACCCTTCCTGCATTCTCTTTAATTGCCAGTTTGGCTCACAGACATGAAAGGAACTAAAGGACTAAATATGCAAATCATGGTTTTTGTTTCACGCTTTGTGCTGGTTGGAGGGTTCCCGGTCCTTATTATGGAGAATCACTGCAGAACCGAACAGACAATCTCTGTTTAGAACCATGCCATACGATTCACCAAACTGTGCAGTGCTAGTTTGTGTACATTAGTAAAATAATCACATTTGGTTGCTGCAACTTTAATAGAATAGTTTGTATCCATGTCAGTAAACATTCTTTAAAATGGTGCTACATTACACCACAGAAGAACCTTTTTGGCTGCATGGTTCCATAAAGAACCTTTAACATCAGTAGAACCTTCCTGTTTCACAAAAGAAAAGGGTAAGAAAATGGGTGTTTTTCAAGAACCTTTGACTGAAAGATTTTTGAGGAACCAAAATAGTTCTATTTCTAATAACCTTTTAAAGCTGCAATTTGTGACTTTTTTGGGTTAAGTTAAACAATGATCAGTTAGTAAACAAGTACATGACCCGTGTTTAACATAATTTCTATACCATAAACTGATTCACAATGTTTATATTAATGATTTATAATGTGAGCTTCAGGTCTGATGACCTAGAAAAAGTGACTTTGGCATTTAACTTCAACACATAAAAGGCCTACAATGTAACCTGCAATTTTGTGTCTCAAACAGAGATGGCGGTGGAGAGAAGTTATTAAAAACTTGATCTGATCTGCAGAAGATTCCCATTGACCTTATCATGCGCTGAACAATGTTAACATCTTGGTACTCATCTCTCATTCTCTCGTATTTGAGAGAATAGCTTTGTACCTCTAATGTTAAACCAAGCAGCTTTTCTACATTATAAACGTCTTTATTCTGACACTAGACTTACATTCGCAATGAAACATCATAGAAGCGCCACTGCAGTGTAGCATCATAGTACAAATCTTTATATATATATATATATATATATTATGAATATATTATTATATATTCATAGTATTACATGATGAGCGATGATTTGAATGTTTTTATCAGAAAGAGCTGATTCATTTCAATGCGGCTGAATAGCATTCAGTCATTCCGCAGATGCTCTTATTGAAACGCTCGGCATCGCCAATTAGGAAGAGATGAGAGACACGGCCGGACGCCTTTGATTCCGCTCGCTTTGAAGCGACTGTCGTATTTAACTGCAGAGAGACGGAGGAGAACAAGGTTTACAAGGATGAGCTCTGTTGGAAATGTCTTCATTTATCCCACTTATTTTTGAAAACAACACGTAACAATGTTTAAAGTCTGTGATACGACAAGCATTTTTATTATTAGAAATGTGTGGTGGTGGTGATTTCCACCCACAGTTAGAAAAAATAATGTTCTTTATAGATATTATTCCTAAACGATTATTCCTAGATTCCTATTATTCCTGTTGCTTACGCTGCATGTGCACTTTTTATTGATCCCTAGTGACCCTTGTTTTAGCCAATGATCCGATTAAAACTGTTGCCACCCTCCCCTGGCCCTGCTAAAGTTCTCCATCAGAACCATATACCGACATGCACATTTCCTAAAGCTCTCATCTTATGCCAGGAACTGGTCAGGAACTGGCTGGGAATGCCGGATTTTAGCTCAGCCAAGCAGCCGGAAAAAAGGTCTCCAGAGAACTGCTGAGATGATGTGAGAACAATCTAGACGCCAAGAACCTGACTAACAATTTTAGTTTGCAAGAACGTTCTCCTAACATTTTCATTATGTCACAAAAACATTTAACACAATCGTATGTTCAATGTTCTGGGAAATAACCGAGACCAAAAATAAATAAATAAATTATTCATAAGTTATGAAAAAGTAACAGAAATAATGCAAATAAAATAAATAGCATTACAAGAGTAGCTAATGGTTAGCACAACATAGTCGCTTACAATGTGTGCATGTTTCCTATCTGATCATCGGGGACAGAATTACAGACTGGTTCTGAAAGTTGGATCCCAGTCTATAGCGCTCATGAAGCTTTTCTGAAGGCAAGCGTGACAGAACTGGGTCTTATTCCACAGAGCGAATGGGTTAGAATGCTGCTGATTACCACAGTCTCTCTGTCTCTCTCTCTCTTTCTGTTTTTTATCCTCTAATCTGTCACGTAACAGGCTCTCCATGATTGACAGATCCAGGACAAATAAACAAAGTGCCAAATAAACCCAAAAGATTCAGAATAACATGTGAAAGTCCTCAGAACTTTCTTGAGTTCTGCAGAACTTAGTGTCTCAGCGGTGAAGTCAGAAATTTACCACAGAGGGTCATTTCTGAAGTGTGACTGCAATAAGATTCAGCATACATTGATATTAGATGTAGCTTTATGTACTTTATGATATTTGAGACTTGTTGATGCTTAAATGTATTCGTGGCAGAGTTTTGTCTTATCAGTGGGCTAATAAAATAGTTTTGCTTCTGGTAAATCACATGACCAGCCAAAATTAACTCTTTATGTCTGAAATCCCACTGTTATGTTAAGAGTAAGTTCATCTTGGGTGACTGTGAGTAAAGCATTTATGCGATGACCACAGTAACAGAAAGTCCTATAATACTGCCTATACATATTTATAGATACAGAAATAAAATATATATTTCTGGATGTGTGTTTTGAAGGAGGGGGTACACAACCCCAGCCTATGTTGTTATATAACCACATTTACCAAAATCTGGAACGTGAGGAAATCTCAGGAGGACCAATTTTAGCACTGAATAAAATACGTTTACTTCCCAATGTCAAAGCACAAGCTAAAACACAGACGGTTGATTTTGTATTGGATGAACTGACTGACTGGATCCATAAATATTCATGCCAGACCCGGAGGCAGGACGGACACCTTTGATTCGCCGGGATCTGAGCCCCTCCGCGCGTGCCACAGGGCGCATATAATGGCTTCTGCTCCAGGATGGGACCCTGTGTTTATCCCCCCTATCGGAAAGATCAAAGAGCTGCACATGCTGCCAGCAGGCAGAAAGTGATGCAAGTGACTGGGAACAGGAAATGGGGGGCAGAGAGAGAGAGAGAGAGAGAGAGAGAGAGAGAGAGAGTATTTAAAGGACTAAATTTCTAGGTTTAAATTTAACTTGGATTAAATTAGCCAATGTGAACAGATCAGGGCTTTTCTAACTAACTGGCATTATGTTATATTTAATTCAATGTCTTAGATTGTAAATTCTAAACAATTGTACACAATATTTTCTATTATATTTTCAAAGACTATTATAGTTATTATTGAATAGTTATATAGTTTGTAGTCTCTTATGAGTAGTTTATTTAGTTCTAACTAAAATTTG